>BLKR01002955.1:0-168216 GCA_011170035.1 Teleogryllus occipitalis
GACTTTCGCCGCCATTACTTTGAGTATACTATTAGAGGAATAATTGTCTTCATTATGCGTTATTGTATTTGTAAATATTTATATTTCCTAAAATAAACAGGTCATAGTTTACCTTTCCATGAAATATATAAAATAAATGACATGGAAAATATAAGTATTTATTATCTCCGCTGTATCTAAGATAAATAAATAACCCCTTTCTCCAATAATGTGACTTACATTTGTACTTGATGCAAATGAAAAACTTCATTCTGACCGCAGGTGAAAGAAAGTGAAAGATCTACATCATACGACAAGAATCCTTTATGATTCTGTTCAAGTGTTAATTGCATGTATGCTCTGCTTTAGAAGTCATGTTTAATGAACAGATCTAAAATTGGAGAATGGAAAAGTGTAATGCCAAAATTAAAGTCACATTTTGTTAGAATATGAAATTTATATTGTGAAATAAATAGTAGTGAATCAATACTACCATTTAGCTTCCATGATTGCCATTTAAACTACCATCTCAAGCGTATGCGCACTTTTTACTCACTCAAAAATAACAAAACATTTTTAAAGAGCCAGTTAATCGCTAGTTAGAAAGCCAGTTAGTTGTGAGTTATCTTAACGTTTTCTTCTCAGTTCTGTGTTATGAGTGTTCTCCACTTATTCTAGAACCACTTATCAGAATTATGAGCGAATGCTGGTTAAAAGAAAAAAGATTATTCCAGTCAATTTGTATAAGTATATATTTAAGACGTTTCGACCTCATATGTGAGGTCCTCTTCAGTTTCTGTGAAATTGTGAGGTTAAGTACACATGTAAAATACAAAAGTGAAAACCAGGTTTCATATTGTGGTTATACGATACGTGTTTAACCACAATATGAAAGCTGGTTTTTAATTTTGTGTTTTTAATTGAATATTGTGGTAACATGATACGTTTTTAACCTAAACATGCAATCTGGTTTTCAGCTTTGGATTTGACGTGTGTACTTAACCTCACAATTCAACAGAAACTGATGAGGACGTCACATATGAGGCCGAAACGTCTTAAATATATACTTATATAAAGTGGTTGGAATCATCGTTTGTTATTTGACTGTTGGGTTTATCGAGTGCTAATTCGAATGCTGTTGTGTTGCAGGGCCAACGTGAGCGTGTCGAGCAGCTCGCTGGGGCGGTTGAGCAAGTCGACGAGCCGCCTGGTGGGCAGCGTGGACCGCGCGTCGCCGGCGCACGAGCGCCCGGTCGTGGACTACACGCGCAGCGCGCAGACGCTACCGCGCAAGCTCTACGACGAGCACGCGCAGACGAGCCGCCTCAAGCGCCAGGTGTACCAACAGCAGCTGCAGCGCAACGGCGTGCACACGCCGTCCAAACCGCACTCCAACTCCATGATCAACGTCTCCATCATCAACAACGTCACCCCGCCGCCGTCCGGGAGCTTCTCCAAACCGCTGACCAACGGTGTGGGGTCCTCTCCGGCGGGTCCCGCCAAGCCCGCTAGAACCTACCGCACGAACCTCTCCCGCAGCAAGAGCTTCAACGTGCACGCCGTCGATCCGGTGGACACGCCCAGCTTCCTGCACGGGCGTGACCGCGAGTCGTCGGGGCTGTACAAGTCCACGTCGCACCTCCACCGTCTGGACGAGTCTCCTCCGCCGCTGAAGAGCCCCAGCATTCTGGCCAGCATCAGCCGTTCGCAGAGGGACCTCTCCGCCACGGACTCCTTCGACAAGGACGAACCCTTGACCAGCTCCCGGCGTCGCGACGAGCCGGCCAAGATCTCCAAGAGCACGAGCAACCTGCTGAGCAACGGGTACTCGTCGACGGCGGCGGCGACGTCCACGCACGACGCCAAGAAGCGTCTGTTCATGCGCGAGCTGATGGAGCGCGCGCCGGAGCTGTACCGCACGCTCAAGAACAACAGCGATGACGAGGCGGAGCCCGTGCGGCCGCCGCGTGCGCGCTCGCCCCGCGCCGACGCCACCCCGTCGCCCGCCGGCGCAGCCCGCCTCTACACCAGCACCCCGCTCAAGAACGGCAACGGGCTCGTCAACGGCAACGCCAGCC
This sequence comes from Teleogryllus occipitalis, assembly GCA_011170035.1. Taxonomy (NCBI): domain Eukaryota; kingdom Metazoa; phylum Arthropoda; class Insecta; order Orthoptera; family Gryllidae; genus Teleogryllus; species Teleogryllus occipitalis. Next base: position 2,058 of record BLKR01002955.1, read on the forward strand.
ACCGCCTGCTCGACTACAGCAACTCCTTCCGCTCGTCCAGCACCAACGCCACGCCCCCGGACACCCGCGGGTGAGACTTCGGCGATGCCTGGTAGCGCCGGCGCACACGAGTCAAAATTATTTGCCATGGAAACTCGAGATTACAAAATATTTTTTTCGTGCTCTTGGAGGTTGTATAAAAATGGCATTGACGATGCCTGATGGCGCTAGCGCACATGAGTCAGTCTTCTGGGAATTCATTTTTTTCTTCATAAGTTCTTGTCTTGGAAACTCGAGAAGATTACGTAATATTTTTTGTGTAAAAATGGCATTGGTGATGCCTAGTAGCGCTAGCGCACATGGTCAATCTGGGAATTCATTTTTTTTCAAAATTATTTGCCATGGAAACTCGAGACGATTGCAAAATATATTTTTCGTGCATTTTTTTATATAAAAATCGGCATTGGCGATGCCTGGTAGCGCTAGCGCACATGAGTCAGTCTTCTGGGAATTCATTTTGTTTTCAAAATGACTTGCCTTGGAAACTCAAGTAGATTACAAAATATTTTGTCGTGACTTTTGTTGTATAGAAAAACGATGTGAAACACGTTAAATAACACAGCTTCAGAAGAGCAAAATTTGATATTTTAAAAATTTAAACTGATAGAGCCTTACGTCAAAAGTACAGTTAGTATATAGATCTAGCTCATTTGAAATATTTCACTCATATTAATTTTATTTTACTAGAAAGTAGTGTTAATAAGGTATTTCAACAATGTATTCAGTCTCAAAAATATTAATTGTTCATTTTCTATAATAGCCATTTCATTTAATATTTTTTTCTGAAGTATTTAATGAACTCCCTACTTTTAGTTTAATATAATTATAAAACTATTTTATAGAAACATGTTCAACATTTTCAATTTTTATGTTTTCAATTTTCATTATAATTAATATTACTATTTCACACACTTTTTACAGTCCGTATTGTATTTTTATCTTGAAGTTTTGCTAAGAATTTCGTTTTCATTTTTTTATTAAAATATATTATCTTCAATGATAAATTGATATTTAATTTGCACAATATACTTAATAACTATTTTTGTTTTAAATAACATCAGAATTGTTTGATCCTTTTCTTCAATGTCAAAAAGTTAACACTGCGACATGTTTCGTAAATTAAGAGCAGCTCTTCATTTGAGACGTGCTCAAAGAAAACTGTAGTGTATTTGTTTGGTATGAGGATGTGTGCTCATGAGATGTGTGTGTGTGTGGGCTTGCAGCTTCCGCTCGTCCCTGATGAACGGCGACCGCGTGACCTCGCCCGCGGGCAGCAAGTCCAGCTTCGGCTCGGGCGGCGGCAACGGGGGCGGGCCGCTGGCGCGGCGCGGCAGCAGCAGCAACGACGACTACTCGGAGACGGTGCGCATCACCTCCAAGTCGGACGACCCGCTGCGCCCCAGCGTCACCAACACGGTGCAGAGCTTCTCCAAGAAGACGGTGCCCACCAAGAGCGGCCTCTCCACCGAGACCATCGAGTCCACCGAGACCACCACCGTCACCAAGAGCCGCTTCCGGGGCGCCGGCGACGGCCTGCGCTACCTGGAGAACGGCCACGCCAAGTACGCGTCGCCGCTCCGCAACGGCGCGCCGGCGCTCAACGGCGGCGCGCCCGGGGGCGTGGTCATCGAGGTGCGCCCTTCCCGGAAGTAGAGGGCGCCACCGCCGGCCGGGGCCTGCCGCCCGGCAGTTACACACTCAGGGGGACGCGGGACCGCCAGCGCTCGCGCGCGGATTGGCTCCCGCCAATGTTGAAGTTTACGGCGCACGTGATGGATCGCCAGACGAGCAGATAGAGGGTGTGCGGACTTCGTGTTGGGAATCAGAGACTTCGGTAGCGTGGTTGAAAGCGAACAGTTCTCTCAAAGAGGGCATTTTCCATCGATGTGATGGTGGAATACGAGGCGTCCTGTCCAAAACGACCAAAGGTGTATCCCAGATATCTAATACAGGAATAGATCGCCTTTCCATGTGAAAAAGAAACTATAAGTGACGCGAAAATTGCCGGAAACTCGCGCGAGAACAGAATTAGGGAAAATAATATTCGTTTCCTAAATTCAATATTGCAAGTGTGAAGCATTTTAATCTATTTTTAGCAGTGATCGATTTCACGTAAGTAGAGTCTAAATTTGATACGAATTGACGAACTGAAAATAAGCACATTACTCAAGAAAAATACACATCTCATCGACAATATTAGGAATGCAAGAAATTCAGTAGTGTTCTTACATGATAGAGGAAGTCCAGTCTTGGAAATAATGAGTGGTTTATGTACATAGAAATAAATGCGATTATATTCCATATTATTATCATAGTTAATTAGGATATTTTAGGTAGGTGGTTTGAAATATATTATAGTTCTTTGAGCTTCACGCTTTCCAAAATCTAGATTTTCAAACCTGCGATCGCTAATTTATGAAAGAGTATTTGCTCTTTTTACAGTCATCAAAGTCAGTGCTGATATTCGGTGGTATTCATTTAAGAATGTGTAAGACGAACGTTCACAAATAAGGGAAAATTACTGAGCTATTGTAGGTGCTAATGCCCAAATTCATTCGTAACTGTAGTATATGAACGAGTTTTTATTCTTCACGTGCCAAATAACTGATAATAATTTACCTTACTTTATTATTGTAACAGATTGATGCCATATAATTATGATTAGTAATATTACATTCACATGAAACCAAGAAGTTACAATAAAATTGATTCACAGGAAAGGTTTAGTTATCAAATATTGACGATTACTAGAATCATTGTATAATAATTATCGTTGAAGTCACTAACGTCGCATTAACAATCTATGATACTGAAATTTCGTCTTTTGAGATGACAACAGAAGCAGATATGTGTTTAAGAAGTGAATATGGTGCTTATATTGATCAGCGAGACAAGACTCTGATATTATATGTGTATGTTCTTTAAAGAAGCGAGTTAGATGTTCTGTGCTCCTCATAATTGATTCTCCTTTTGTTTCAAAATTATATATATTATTCTTGACGTAACACATCTATTAAATATTTTATGCATTTTAACAGTGGCCATATAATGTTATTTAAAATGTATATACATGTATTTCAATATCACGATGACACTAAAAGTCAGTAATAGTAGTGGCTAATAATGAAGATACTGGTTACAGAAGGTTCCATAGCGTTCACTTAAATCATTCAATATAATGCATGGAACAGATCCCCGTTTCAGAAACCCACAGTGCAGTATTATATAACAAGTGTTAGTTCTTCATCAAAAAGTCAAATCCAAAGTCCTCCATCACACAAGTGAAAATATATTATTATAATTCAACATCGTGCGGAAATGTAAACATATCTATTATTAGATCCGGAAGTTGACTACACCTTTTAAGTACTTAATTCAAAAACGATTTCCTTTGAGGATCCTAATATATAGAATAAGTCTATAGAGGTAGAAATGACTAATGTTTTATCAAAACAAGAAAAGATAACTTCGTATCGTAACATACCTGAAGGGCTTTTCATTTCTGGCTGAAGATGTAACCAGAAAGCTTGTACTTTTAGCCTTTTTGGTAATTTTTGTATTTAAAACCCTATTTTAAAATAAAGACTTTTATTACTAATTATCGTAGTATACTTGTATTATTTCATCCTAATTAAGTCCAAAAATATCCTTATTACATTGTTATCCAATGTTCTTTTCGAGGAAATTAAAAGGTTTCCACGGAATTCAACCCATTTTCTTCATTTCTTCGTGACGGTGATGTTAAAATTTATTGTAGTTTACGTCCATTTTTATCTCCCTCAAATTTCAAAGAAATCTTATTTCGTTAATTTGTAAATAATACATCAAACTCGAACTAGTTCTTGCAAATGTGAATGAAAACTGTTTTGGTACAATGAACACGAGTAATTCTAATGCACGAATTTGAATACATCAGCATTTTTATTACTTCAAACAAGTCTTTTTATAGTCCTGTGCAAATATTATCCAGTTTCGACGTCGTCAATTTTAAACTTAAATCACAAACGTAATTATGATACAATACAAAGTCTTCTTGATCGCATTCGCACACATTTTACAGAAATTTTCTGCAAATTGTCTAATGTTTGAAGAGCCTAGAAACGTGACACCACTAGCTCCTTTATTCTCTTACTGTTGGAGCAAATTACTTGAAAGTACAAACATAAATGATAAAGGAAACGTGACGCATCGAAACACAAATGAAGGTGACTTATAGAGGTCATAAATCGCCTGTTTAGAAATTCATAATAATTGGGCATTCCCTTATTTCATTTACCCCTGTCTGCCATTGCGTAACTGACGGGCCCAAATAATTCATTATACTAAGTTATACAGCAACATTCAAACATGGCAGTCGCAATGATGACTACATACGTTTGGATTTTGCGAGATAAAAAATTCAAAATTGGATTTTAACAATAAGCAACTTTTATTTTAAGTATGTGCCGCCAACCATTTCTCACAAAATGATATTGAAAGCTGTCCTTAAATAAAAGAGATTCAATGAACATATAATTATAATTTTATTTTTTAGACGTGAAAAAATTTAAGGCTGAATATTTGTCTATGGAAACTATTAATTACTTTGAATAACACTCTAAAACGTAACCTACTACCCTTTGTACAAGATATTGCTATTCAAGAACTTTGTAGGTACCACTCATTATATAAAAATCTATTGAAAAGAAACTAATGATCCAAATTCATCTTCATTATTTCATTCCATATAATTTATAGTGAAATTTTAGGAAAATAGTAAACAAAATGGCCAAAAAGTATCTCTCATGCCTTTTAGCTGAATGCTGACAAGAATCAAAAAATGATGTATTATATAGGTTCAGATTTATAATTAAAATTCTACACATTACGTTAAATATTAAGTATTTTTCGTCGTGTAGTTTACGTCCATTTTTATCTCCCTCAAATTTCAAAGAAATCTTATTTCGTTAATATTTGACAGTAGCTGCAGAAAATTCTTCAATTCTCTCCGTTTACATACAACAGCACTAATGGCAAACATGTGCAGCTCTAGGAAAGTCTCGCCGCGAGCAAAATAGGTCCGATCTGGGGTTGCTCTAGGATTAGTGGAATGGTGACATTGACCTGACATAGTGACATGTGGTTGACATAGTGACTTGTGACATGATGACTTAGTGACATTTCACTACCCATAACCACATATATAAATATATACAAATATATTTAAAAAATATAATTATAAATATATACAAAGAAAAATATGTTTAAAAGAAACTGTTGCGAATAAGGCAAGCTGGGACGTAAAACCATATTCAATGACTGGAAACCTTCAAGGCCTCGTTATAGAGAAGAGGTATATAAAGAGACAATTTGTAAGGATTAATCATCTTCCAATGCGAGGGAGATTTTAATTTTTTACATGGGTTTGAACGTTCCGTAATACTTATTATAAAATGAAATGTATTGTATCAAAATTGGTGTGTACCAACGAATATTTTATTAAAACAGATGCGGGTTGAAAGGTGTGTTTTTTCCTTGTTTGGAAATAATATATTGTTTCTAGATGTGCTTATCACTACATGTTTCTTATTTAATAAAATACATTGAGTGCATTTTGAGGGTATCAATTTCCTTCTAAGCAACTGTTCGTAATCAAGATGTAAATTTTTCAGAAAGGAAAATGTAGGCTCCTCAGTAATTTTCTTTCTCTAGGCGACGCAACACATGATAATGGCAAAGCAGCAAATGGATCTGAAAGGTAAATTATAACCTAGGTGAAGTATACATATGACAGCGTATCAATCAGAACTGTTTCTAGTTTATAAAAATGACGAGAATATTATATTTGACATTGAACCAATTCGTTAAACAAGGTTACTTCACGATAGATCACCTAGGGCGTATCACACCTTAGGTTGAGGGCAAGTGCGACCCACACTTGAAAATTAACAACTGAAAGAAATAACAATGTATTTTATCGTTCCTTTATTTAGTAATGTGTTTCAATAATATTATTGAAATATTTGTTTATTCTCTTCTTCTTCTTCTTCTTCTTATTATTATTATTATTATTATTTATTTGCTTAATTTACCACATTTTCATTAAAAAAATGAAAAATCTGAAGAGAAGGAAAAACATTCATTATTGTCTGGACAAGAATTTTAAACTAGTATCATTGTATGAGTAACATTGGCGACGTAAATATTGCTCTTGGAACTTAGATGGTAAATGAGAAGATCTTCGTTGATTTGAGCTTACAAAAAATTCTTTTAATTAGAAAGCACGCAAAAAATAACTCGTGAGAGTTTAAAAATAGTAAAAGACCTTCAAGAATTCAATCGAAGGTCTTCGTCAATTTCATCTATCATAGAGATCTCACGTTTGAATAGACTTACTTACTCTATGAACCATTGACCTACTTGTTCTTCAGGACAGTTCATTTGACTAAAAAATAGATAGATATATATTATTTCTGAGGTAGATTTTTACAATCAGGTGGCAGAAGACTACAATTTACATATTACAATAATAATAATAATAATAATAATAATAACAATAATAGAAGAGGAATACAATTAACCCTTCAGTGGTCGCGTGGATTACTATTGAAATCCAGTAATATTCATTCGCTGTTTACAGCGAAAGTTGACGAACTTTTGGCATGGACTTTTTAGTACCTTTCGTAGAAGGCATCAGCTATCGTATTCTAGCGAATTATCACTCGAGTGATAACTGCCGCATTAGTGATAAGTGCCGGAAACATCTTGGATTACAACAGTAATTCACGCGATCACTCGCGTTTCAGTTTCTGACCTGAGCTGACATCATGGTTATCGCTGGAATCGATGCTCTGAATGTTGAAGCAAAGTACTACAGTGGAGAAAAGTTGACCAGAAGGGATTTGTAAAGGGTCTTGCTTTGTCCTTTATGCAACCAGAAATGAAAAGGAAGATGGAGATAAAATCTGCGTCGACAGCAATAAGAACACGCAGGAGAATTCTTCTGGGAATCCGAGAAGGGGCAGAGCTTTCAACGGAGTCATCGAAAGACAATGTACGATGTTGTTATCCCTGTGGACGTCGACGAAACAAGATCACTCGACAGTACTGCGAAAATTGTGTCTAGAGGGTGGGTTACATTCAGAAAATCTGTGAGATATTCACCTGATTTTGGCATTGAAACACATTCAGAATAGGGGCTCCAAATGTTTAAACAAGTTTGTCAAAGTGCTTTATTTAATACTCGTATTGCAAACTATAACAAGCGCACAACTCATATAGAGCACAAGAATATTGAAAAGAAAATATGTTCTCGCATATTTGACTCTACTTATTTAAAGGCATAATACATGTAGCATTTCATATAATTGGTAATATGTCAACGTTCTAGTAAATTGTTTAGTATTTTGTATATGTTCAGTGTTTTAGATACCAATACCTGTCCATATTTGAACCAAAAGACGATTTATTTGTAAAATATTGTTAATAAGAATTTTTAATGGATTACAATTGTAATCCACGCGAACACTCGCGTTCCAAATCTGAGTGCGACCACTGCAGGGTTAATAATAACAATAATAGGATAACTCTACATTTTATGGTTGACCTGCACAATTATTTTAAACTATTAAATACACGACTTTTTAATTACACTGCTCTGCACTTCACAACACGTCACCACACTTCAATACAATACTACCATAAATATAATTATTTATTTAATAAAGCGCATTTAGTAGTAGTTAGTACACTAGTAATAATAACAATAGCAATAATAATAATATCAATAAAATACCTGTTATAATAAACCTAACTTTCTAAATGAATAAATATTACAAGTATCTTTAATAAAGTTACTTTTAAAACTTTGAACACCGAGAGGAAAAAGTTCCAAGATTGTCCCAAATAACTTATTCCAGTTCGTTATTGTTCTGTTTGTAAAGGGAAATTTTCAAACATCTGTTCTCTGTGGCCTAAACTAAAATTTGAATAAAATCGAATAAAACAGGTTTCGTATTGAAAACTACGTAACTAAACTATTTGTTTTAATAACAGTTTAGTTACGGAATTTATTAACTAAAATATTAGTAAAAATATAGTTACGCGTTAGGTCGATGATGAGTTCGTCGCTTCTCAGTCTGACAAACTTTTTCCTACTGAGTGTAGGTAAAAGTCATCAGTAATATCAGTCATAAAATCGCGTTTATTTCGTTATTAATATTTCAAATAACAGCTAGAAGAATCCACAGACCGTTACAACGATTAAACGCCGACAAATGACGTGATAAACTTCAAAGAGAGTGCTGCACTCACCCCTCCTGGGTTAATAATTTTAAATAAATTAACTCTATTTTAAGCCATGGCATCTGAAGATATAGATTTAAAAAGAGGGAAGTTTCAATTAGTGTGTGATAAAATTGAAGAATTGTAAATGTCGAAGCCAATTCTATAAAATTATGGCAGTCCTCATAATTGTGTGTGAAACAAAATGCTCGAATATGATAACCCCACAAAAAAAGAATACAAACGGATGAAATGAGGTTCTTGGTAGTCAAATGTCGAATACTTATTATAAAGCCAATGGAATCCCATAAAGGGCAAAGGCCTCTCCAAGATAGAGGATAGCTCATTAATTCGCAAGTCCACAATTGAGCTACACGATGAAGGAATTATTAGATTAATACTTTAAGTTAAGCGCCATAAATGAGTACAGGGAGAACACAACTGTAGATGATACCTTTTTTAATTTGTATCGTTTGTGTTTTGTCCATTAATATCAAATTCAGGCTCCAAAACTTTGTCCAAGATTTTGATATGATATTCTTTTATTAACGTGTTTGTTTTTACTGTTTTGGAATGAATCCGTTTGGCCAAGGAATACGTACTTCTTAACATAATAATATATGGACCTAGTTTTATTTGAATTTTATTATTTGTTATTAATTTTGTTTTGCCTATGTTGATGTGTAATCCTGCTTCCTCACATTTACCTGGTAGCTCCTTCAAGAGCTGGTATCTCTTTTAACAGGTGGTTCCATTAACTGGTAGCGCCTCAAAGAATTCCAGTTTTGAGTTCTGCTACTGACTTTGAGAACAGTATGTCATCTATAAATTTTAAATTGGACCCCATTACCGGATTGTTGTAGTCCAGGAATTGTCAACAAATTAAAATACAATGAAAGCGTCAGTCTAGAAAACGTTGAATACTATAGTATTAAACTTAAAGTCAAGTATGATAAGTACATCGTCCATAAGTCAAGAAATAAGTTCTATTTTGAGAAACATTTTAACCTCAATCTCCCTCCAGAGTTCTTGCTGTCACTTCGCAACTGAAATTACAAGTATTAGAACTTTATAGAGAATAAAAGTCGACCTCAAAATATCTGTGGCCAAATAGACCGTTTTACAACATAAAAATGTCAGTAAACAGCGCACTTAAAATGAATGTTTAACTAGTTTATTTACGCTTGATTCTTTTCTTTACATTGAAACTAATGTAGATTTCACTGCGGCAGAAATTGCTAGTGCTTGAGCTACATCTATTCAGCTTCTATTGCTCTTACACGTCATAAATGTGCAGATTTAATGCCTGATGTATATTCTATAACTTCAGCAAGATTTTATTATTTTTTAAGTTTGTATGTGTAAATTATGTTCGTTGTATTTAAGTTTCCTTTACATATACTCTGAAAGCGGGAGAATTACGTGCAAGGGGTCGGTAGTATCGGGACTTGGCCCTTATCCACGTGTCTCCACATGCCAAGATGTTCCTATTTCAAAATAGTTCTAAACTTTTATAAACATTTTTACATTTTTATTCACACCTACTCTCGCGTTTAGTTCGAATTACAATCAATTTTTTCAAGTTCGATGTAAAATGTAGGTTTAAGATAAACATAAAAATAAAAGAGTATTATAAGTCAGTAATGCAACAGGAAGCAGAAAACAACATTTTGAAGTAGGTTTACCAACTGAAATGGCTCATGACTGTCACTGTAGCGTCTCTGATCGTGGAGGTCTAGGTTCACGTTCCGACATTAGATACGAAGCTAGATCGAATTCAGTCGCTACATGAAAAATAATTATATCCACCAGCTGCTCTGCTCTACACTGAAGGATGCAGGGAATTTTCCTTTCTCGTATTTGTCTCTTTCTCTCCCCTCACATATGCACACATATACATGACCAGCCCCTACCACACACATGTCGAAGGGAGGAATCCTCCTCATGAAAGCCGACGTGTTGGTTATAATCGGATCTCATCTTCTAGGAGGGGAGAAACACTGTCACCTCACGTAGTCGGCTATAGGTAGGCTATTGATTATGAAGGAATATCCCAAGTGTGTGCAAAGTTTTGGAGTCTGTATTTTATATTAACGGACAAAACACGAACGATAAACCGGGAGCGGTAGCTCAGTGCATCAACTGATGCCACTGCAGCGCCTCTGACCGGGAGGTCCTAGGTTCGAGTCCTGACGGAGGCAAGATTTTTGACACTAGCTTTTCAGGTAGGTCGAATTCAGTCGCTGTCTGGAGGAGAATTCTAGTGACCGGCTGCTCTGATCGGTAGTTTTCCGTGGTTTCTCCGATCAAGACCAGGCGAATGCCGGAGCAGTACCCTAACAAACGGGCCACGGACCGCGCGTCCTCTTCCTTGTCCTATCCTCTCCCCTTACACACACACTTACACTAACATGCACTACACACCCACACATTCCGGGAGACCGGTCGGGAGCTTAGAGCCTGTCCCGGCTGGGGCGGTGCCCCGCTGGTGGGAGAGTCCTGGTTAGGGGGAAATCCCACTAGCCGACGGTAGGTCGGCGCCGGATCTCGCCATCCAGTGGGGGAAGATCATCGCCATCTCCTGAGAAAAAACATGTATTACACTAACGGGACTAATGACCGAAGCAGTTGACGCGCCCGGAAACACGAAAAAAATGAATCAATCAAAAAAACGATACAAATTTAAAAAAGGTATCCTTGACAGTTGCGTTCTCACTGTACTCATTTATGGTGCTCAGATATGCTCAATAACCGAGCAACAAAACAAAGCGTTATAAGTAACTCAAAGAAAATGGAATGGAAAATATTAAGAATATCGCTAAAAGACCACGTAAGAAACACTGAAATCAGAAGAAAAACGTAAATACAAGATGCAATTCACTATGCCCAAATACTGAAGTGGTGATGGTCGCGGTATGCAGAGGCAAGGATGAGACATGACCGCTGGGCTCACATTACAACGGTCTGGGAATCGAGGATCGGCAAATCGGAGGCAGGGGGACCTAGAAGAAGATGGGCAGACGAAATGAAAAAAAGTAGGCGCTGTGTAAACCCGAACTGTACGAAACTGAGAAGAATGTAGGAATTACGAACCAACGAAAGAACACTAATATGAACTGAAAATTGTTTCAAAATCTAATCACGTGAAGAGTTAATCTAATAATCCCACAATCATGTAGATCATTTGTGGGCCTTCAAATTAATGAGTTATCCTTCATCTATGACCCTGCATGGGAGAGACCTTTGCCCTGCATGGGATTCTACTGGCTGCTTTATTATTATTATTATTATTATTATTATTATTATTATTATTATTATTATTATTATTATTATTATTATTATTATTATTATTATTATACATTCAGGCCCTTAGCAGTCGACGCCTTTGGAATCTCAACACAATTATTTGAATCAGGTCAGAAAGCTCCTGGAAACGCACCCCGCTCGGCGCCGACAAGTCCTGAGGATCAGAAGTCGTACCTGGGGACGTTCACGCGCTACTTGTTCTTCACGCGCATGTGGTCCAAGGACCCCGAAGGAGGGGCGCTCACCTTCATTTTCTACATGGTGGTGCCGGCCTACAGCCTCTTCTTTCTTACATCCGTCTTCGAAATGGCCCACAACTGGGGAGACCTCAACGCTATGACCCAGACCATCGATATGACCATGATTTTCACAGTCACCGGCCACAAGGTTGTCAGCGTGATGTGGAAAGAGAAGGAGTGGAAAAGGCTCATACGAATTGTAGAGAATAATTTCAACAGGTAAGAGCTAATTTTACCAATGTTTTGAAAAAGTTCACACGTTTACCCATATTCATTGTTTTGGAAACTACTCTATGTTGTTTCTATAGCAGAGTTAAAGGCCTCCCTAAAACATCAATAATGCTGATAAGGTTCTACATTTTCACTTAATATCTTTTTCGTTCATAATAATAAAAGTTTATATTCCTCATTAATAAAAGTATTTTTCTCTTATATTCACATAAAATAAGAAAAGCTCTGTCAAAAAGTCATTTCAGTGAATATATTTTGGTATTTTACCCAATCCTTCTTAAATCGGGAGTTACAAAAGCAAATAATTGCCAGAAATAACAAACATACATATTGTGCTGCAATACAATTAATATTATATGCCCCATTTCAACATATAACTTTGTTCGACACAATGTGCAACGAGGTTGAAAACAGTTTCTTTGTTGTTCACATGTTAATCTGTTTTGTGTTCTATCAACCAAGTAATCCATACTTTGAAAGGTTCCTTTATCCCAAAGGTTATTTCACTACTTTATTGACTTATTATTTAAGTACTTTCAGTTCAAAATACTCTTGGTTAATTACAGTATCTGATTCTCTGAACCAAGAAGTAAAAAAAAATATAAATTGATGGAATATTAAGGAAAGCAAATACGTGAGTTGATATATTATAAATAAATGCACCAATGCAGACATTAGTGTATGAACGGATAAAAAAGTTGAGAAAAAATATAAGAACAGTTGAGAGCAAAAGTGGCGTAAGTCAAATTTTTGCAGATTTGAGTTAGATACACTGGGAGGTGGTTTTAACATTGTTCCGTCAAAGTCTAAAATGGTGAGTCAAACTTCATTTTTCTTCAGTAATCGCGAGCACAACGCAGAAGTAGCCAACAAGTTGCTCAAACCGCAGCATACAATTGTGGTGTAAGTCACAGGTGGAACGAATCAACAACTTTCAGGGTCTCCCAAGAAATAGTTCCTTGTTTATCTGTACCCATCACAAAAGAAGCATCTCAAAAACAAATCATTTAATTTTGGTGATGCGTGCACAGATCAAAATCGCAACTTTCAAATTGCCCTCTTTTGGATGAAAATCGTGATAGACAAAGTCATAATTTAAATGTTATTGACCCCACATTTTTTGAATCAGGCTGATCATTTATGAAAAATGACCCCGACTTTGGAAACAAAGAGCAAGCTGGCAAGAATAAAATTCATTATATCCCCTCTAACAGATATAATACCATCCGTTCAGCTCTAAAGAAGAATTGTATGTGAAATGACTCAAGCAGATTTAAGTCCACTTTACAGCTTGAAAAATCAATTGTGAGAAAGGTTAAAATGCAGGAGTCAAAGTAAATTGGCTGCAAATGCAGTGGATACTGTTCCTTAGAGAAGAACCTAAGCCTGTAACAGTAGTAAAACGAGTGATGCTAAAACACTTACTTTCTTGCCCGTATTTTCACGCAAAAATAGTACTCAAAGTTTCTAAAAATTGTACATGGCCTTATTTCAAGATCTATCATTAAGGAACATATTTCATTAAGAAACAAATTTCTATCTAATATTTTAGTTGTAGGAAGACTAAAAAAATGTGAATTTTTGCTGTTTTCGAAAAATTAGTTTTTAACGAACATGAGACCTACACCATTCTCTTAAACTTCGCACACACTACGCAAGAAAAAAATTCACCACAAACGCTAAAGTCATTTTTACGAAAATTTGGAAAATATTTCCCAGGGGCTTGAAGAAAAGAACCCTCCAGAATATAAACATCGGTTTGAAATCCAAGGGGCCGCGGCACCAGCAAGATCGATTGAGGAATATAAATTTTGGAGGAAATTGACTGAGCAGTTAGGCGTCTAGCGTTGTTCAGAGACGAACAGACGAACGAACAGACGTGTTGCCGTCAATCGATTTTTTGGTATCAAGGATCCACAAATCATGGATTCTGGCTACACCAGTGTTAGATGATGTTTTTATTTATCTACTGGATTTATCCCCTTTTTCGTCACCAAGGCCCTCTAATATGAGTTACTCCGATAGCTTTACTTAGAGTTACTCCGTCTCTACTCCGTAGCGAGAAAGTAAAAAGACATGATTGAATTTTTGCAGGACATAGCTCGAGTGCATTACAATTACTTCAACTCACTAAAAACATTCCTATTTGAGGAAGATACGGGGCCATTAGAACAAGTTCAAGATGATACTAGCGAACAAAGCTTACTGTGCGAACTAACCTGTCAATAGAATAAACACTGCAGACTTATACTTTGTCAAAGTGCTTATTCTTAGTGGCGTAATGAAAAACGTGTAATAACAGTAAACAAACTTCTATATTTTTGTACTAACTTATTCTAATTTACATTGTATAAAATATCAAAACGTGGTATATAAGTACACTGTGTACATTGTTCTTTTATCTTTTACATTAATTTCATTCTATTTCCCTATTTTTCAATAGCATTACTATCGTACGCGAAAATTATGCTTGCCAATTATTTGAATGTAAGTCATAGTTTTCAGAAACAATGGGTGCAAAAGGTGTGTAAGTCAACAAAATTATTAATTTATTAATTAATAAGCAATATTTCAGTTCGAAATATCTGTATTCGGTTAAAAGAATGTCTCCTTAATACTTTAATAATACTTTATGTAATTTATTTTTAAGCATTATTCGAGGACGAATCAAAAAGTAAGTTGCAATTCGTAGTTATGGACATTTATGAAACCACTTGCACATAGGCAAGAAGGCTATGACAACATACAATGTAAGTTCACTTTTCCTCATAGTCTCCAAGTGTCGGTAAATATTTATCTGAACGGTCAACCAACTTTGCGATTCCGGATGCGTAGAAATCAGCTCGAGTGCTATGTTATTACTTGAGGAAAGCTGCTTTCACCTCTTCATCGTTTCAGAATTGTCTTTCACCGAGATCTTTTTCATCCTACCGAACACATGATAATCTCTTGGCGCTAAGTCTGGACTGTCTGGAGGTTGTTGCTACACCGCCCACTTGAATATGGTTGCAGCAATTTGGACACTTGGCGGACCATGCGAGGTGTCCCGCTATTGAGCAACAAACTCACATCGATGCTCAATATTCCCTGCTGCTTTTTTTAAACTTCACATCGCATGGTGAACATCACATATTCCCTGCTGCTTTTTTTAATTGTCTTACGCAACCGGTTCAACATTTGAAGATATAAACGCATTTACAATATGGTGAACATACAGTTGACGCGCCATTGAGCCTAGCCCTCTCTGCACACACAAGACAGGATACGACACCAACCAACCTATTGGACGTGATAGGAGTTATTGTTGTTTGCTCCGCATTGGCCACGGTCAGGACACAGCGTGATCTTGCAGAGACCTAGTGTAACTTACTTTCTGATTCGCCTACGTAGTTTAACAGCATTTTTCGTTTATACGTCTTTTCCGGAAAGTACGTTTTTTATTTACATCACTGTTGCTCTCAACAGCTCTTATAATACACTACCAGCAGTGTTAAAACACCAAATTTTAAGATAATTAAAATGCTGAGATGCAGATGAAAGCAAGAAAATCTGTAGAGTATTGATACAAGGACCGAAATTTTGCGAATCCATAACTCATAAATTAATTTTTCGTGTAATACGATCTAATCTGAATTAAGTATAATTATTTTTATAAATGTACAAAATACTTGCATCGCTGCGGAAATCACATGTGCGCAAAACATACAACTCGAATCGGATTCAAGACAGTGTCGTCAGGGTAGGTTCTTTTCCACGATTTGCGCAGATCAAAGTGGAAAGTGGTAGGTATTAGGTTGAGGCTGCTGAGTTCAATTCGGAAGCTCGTTTGTGTGTGGTGCAGGCCCGCACACCGCATCAAGAAGGAGGACCGCCTCATCATGGAGGAGAGTGTGCGGTTGAACCGTTACGTGGGGCTCGTGTGGACTCTGTTGGTGAGCTCCATGTTGGCCTCCTTCACGGTGAGACCCGTGATTGAGAGTTTCCTCCTTACGCCCGCCCTCGCCAAAGATGTCGACTTCAATAGCACGACCAATCCTCAACGGTTGCCCTCCATGTGGGATATCCCTTACAGGTGAGGCTAATAAATGGTAAGTGTTTAATGATCACCAAGTTACTAATACACAGGTTATACAAATGACATTTGCAAGTTTACTATCCAGACGGAACCAACTTCATAAAGTATATCATAAACTGCCTCTTTGATACATATCAATTATAATAATAGTATTAGTCATTCATATAGCGAATGATAGCTCAAAAGACACTCAGTGCGTGTATTTTACAACTGATTATTAATGACCACGTTTATTTATATTATGTAATAGTTCACGGTCTAGGAATAGTTAAATTCCAAGGAAAGATATTTACAACACAGTGTGGATTAAAGCAGGAAGGAGAGTTATCTACAATGTTATTTATCATATGCCTGGAAAAAGTAATAAGAAATATTGATATTAACCCAAAGGGAACAATTACACAGGCCAACAGCCAAAACCTTTTTGTGTGTGTTAACATAATTCTTATCATTTTAAATGTGCTAATTCCTAAAACAATATTAAAAATGCCGTATCACCCACAATTTGTTCACATTTTAACATTTTCTCTGAATAGATAGGTAAATGCAGCTCTGAGTATCTAGAAATGTATGAGATGCAGGATGTTAGAATGAGAAAGTATTAGGACGACAAAGAGGGTAGTATACTCTTTGATAAAATATTTGACAAGCACCTTGTCGGTTTCATTGGAGGCGCATGTGTTTACATTGTTGTTATCAAGATAAGATACTACTTTAGAAGTTAGTGTTCAGTCATGACGAGTCATGGTTGTAAGATCTATCCTAACAGTTTCTGTCATATTTGTGATTAAAAAACAACGGAACATTACAGACTTGGTTAGAAACATATATTTTTCATGTTTTGAAATTAAACTTGATCATGACAAATTTTAGGCGCCACATAAAGTATGTTATATTTGTGTAGAAGGCCTTAGAAAATTGTAAAAAGTTGAAATCGTCCTCTAGATTTGCCGTTCCTATGGTATGCATAGATTGCCACTTTAGTTGCATTGATGTTACTGGTTACAACTCAAAAAACAAAAATGTAATTCAGTTCCCTAACCTAACATCTGCAATTCGGCCAATATGCCGGATCTGCCTGTACCAAAACCACCAGTGGCTACTGCAACCGTTAATCTGCATAATATGTCAAGTGATGAATCTCCCTGTGATAAAGCTTACCCAGCTGATAATGGGTTTCAGTATCCTGTAAACAGTGTAAAACCTCAGTTACTTAGCCAACTGAGGTAAATGATTTGGTGAGAGATTTGGGCTTAACAAAGGAGAAAGCTGAATTGCTTGTCTCCAGGCTTAAGGAAAAAAAGTGTTAGCATCTGGAACATCAATGCATGTGTACATGAGAAGAAATCACCAATTTGCTCGTTTTTTCATTCAAGTACAGGGTTTAGAATATTGCTCAAATATTGCCGGTCTGGTAAATTAGTTCGGAATTGAATACAAAAAAGATGATTGGAGTCTCTTTATCGATTCATCTAAAACTAATTTAAAAGCAGTTCTATTCAACAACGGTAATACCTACGTATCATTATCTGTTGCATATTCTGTACACATGAAGGAAAGTTACGAAAACCTCAGTGTATTTTAGAGAAAATAAATTACTCCGCTCATGGATGGGTGATATGGGATGTGTAAAAAATAACATGCATGAGTCTTGGCCAGCGAAGAGTTTTTTCTAAATTACCATGTTTCCCTTTGTGAATGAGAGTGTAGGGCACGAGATCAGCATTGGTCAAGAGAGAATTGGCCTATAAGAAAATCTTTAAATCCAGGGGAAAAGAACATACTACGGGAACATCTGGTAGATCAACACAAGATTCTGCTGCTTCCATTGCACAAAAAATCAGGCCTCAAGAAACAATTTGTGAAGGCCTTACTTAGAGATGGGCAGTGTTTCAAATGCCTTAGTGAAGAGTTTTCGCAATTGTCTGAAGTAAAATTAAAAGAGAGTATCCTTGTTGGGCCTGATATTAGAAAAAATGTTGTTTGAAACCCAATTTAAATTACATATGACAGTAAATGAAAAAGAAGCGTGGATTGCATATTGGACACGTTGTTGATTAGTTCCTTGGCAACACAAAAGATCCAGACTATCAAGCAATTGTTGCCAATATGCTGAATGCATACAAAAATTTGGGATGTTTAATGAGCTTAAAGGTTGACATTTTAAACAGTCATTTACAATTCTTTCGGGACAATTTAGGTGATGTAAGTGAAGAAATGGTGAGCGTTTTCATCAAGATCTGAAAGTGATGAAATAACGTTATCAGGGACGCTGGATCACCAAGATAACGGGAGATTACTGTTGGTCTCTTCACCGAAAGAGTCAGCAAACGGCGCATAGAAGAAAAAGCTATATCAGGAGCTTTAAAGAAAAGAGACAAATAAAATATACGTCAATGAACACATAACGTCTTTGTAAAATGTAATGTTAAGAATATAAAGCCACCTTCTATGTTTATATAAAGTTCTGTTGGTATTTTAAAAGTCGTTTACTTTTCATTTTTACTGCATTTGTATCATATTTTCCCATATATTACTAGGTCAAATTGTGACTAAACTGTGAGCGATGGAAACAATTAGAGGTCAGATGAGGATTCAACACCCAAAAAGCTACAAAAATCAGCTTTCGAGAGTTAAAAAGGTTTTTGAAATAATTTTTTCAGGACCTGTGTTATGAATAGAGTTTTACAAATAATGGCATATGCCAATGATATGATAATAAGTATAACAATTAAATATATGTAAATTACATTTCACCTATTAGTGGAAGAAGCAAAAGAAATGAGGTTGGTAATAAATGAAGACAAAACAAAATATATGAGAACTACAAGAAGTTATCAAAAATTAAAGTGTGTCAATTAATGTGAAAAAAGATAGAATGGATGAATGGTATAAAGTACTTGGGTTCCAATATTCCTTAAAATAATGGCGGGCAATAGATGTTATGGTAACATCTACAAACTTTTTAAGACAAGAAGGATCTAAATGTCCGCTAAGTTAAAAGTGTACAATACTGCCATTAAACCGGTAGTATTGTATGGTTCTAAAGCTTGAAACCTCACGAAGAAAATGGAAAATAATCTGGCAATATGGGAAAGGAAAACATAATGCAGAATATTTTGACCGGTTAAAGAAAATTAAATATGGAGGAATAGAACAAATACAGAGTTTGACGATTTATATAAAACACCTAAGATAGTCACCAACATCAAGATAAGAAGGTTGAAATGGATTGGATATATAATAAGAATGAAGCACGAGGGGGCAGTAAAGAAGATATATGTAGGGAGCATGGCTGGTAGGAAGAGTAGAAGACCGAGGTTAAGATGGAAGATCTGAGGACCTTAAGAGTGAAAAGATCGAGAAGAAAAGCAGAAGAACGAAGAGATTGAGAGCTACCGTAATAAAAGAAACCATGACAAAACCCTAAGTGCCGGGTGCTGACAGTTGCTGAGACTGAAGAATAGTTGACGGTCATGTAGATAAATCGTATCCTTGCACCTTCTATTGGGATCTTCTGAATTTCCAATAACCCATTCGTTGGAAATGCAAGAGTGGCGCAGTTCTGGAATACATTTTCAGCAAACTTTTGAATTTACTCCATCGTCTGTATATTGTTTATTTTTTCATTTCCCTTTTAATAGCTATTATTAAATGTCCCTTGAATATGGAGATTTGAAAATAAATCACCAAGTTGGAAATAAAGAACCGAGTTGATACCTTTCACTTACGTTATTTACTCCATCAAAATTCATAAGTTTTAAATAGGAAATCTACACATTCTATCAGGAAAAGATACGTAAACGTAAATTACAGTTTTTTTCAAGAATACTCGTATTTAAAAATTTATTTATTTCACACATTTCCTTTAAGTACTACAATTCTGCCTTTTAAATATCTTCACGAAATGTTTCAGGACATGGACCCCATTTGACCATATGTCCATAATTCCTTATGGATTTGTCTACTTTTGCACGTGTTCGTGGCATCGCTGCAGATTTTCCTTGTACCTACCTATGATATGTTTTTCATCGCCCTCGTTAATTACACCTGCGGACAATTTCGAATTCTGCAGAGAATTGAGTATCATCCGCGAAGATTCAAAGTGAGTATGGACATTGTTTCTACACCAATTCCTAAATAAACTAAAAAATTCAAACATAGCGTTGAAAAATCACTACAAACTTTCGGAATATACAGAATGCTAGTTAATTTTAAATTCAAAAACATTTTTGATGTAGAGCCAATTTTGGTAATATTATTCTAAGTAGAGTTTTCTGATGAATCCAATTTGAGTATCTAGACTTGATTAAAATATCTCTAAAATGATCAAGATAAATCATGATAACTAATGTAAAATACAAAAAATCGGAAGCACTTTTAAGAATACATTCGTGGTGATGACATTGTTGGTTAATGTTGACGTGTTTTGAAGGCTTGATATAAGTAACACGAAAACTTTATATTTTGCAGTGAGATTGTAACTTAGTCTCATACTCTGATGAATGTTGAATCTTCTATAATATAAACAAGTGAAAAACACATGTACGCAGTATTTGAAAAGAGTTCTAAAATATCTAATGGGCCTGCACAACATGAATATTGACTAGCAAAAATACAGTAATATGTTGTTATGAGCTGCTCCGTCCGTGCCACAGCCCCTTCCGTGTGCCCAGGGCGTACCTGGAGGAGCGGCAGGGCGCGCAGCTGCCGCTGGTGCTGCTGCCCGGCGCGCTGCAGGCGGAGGACACGGAGGCTGGCCCCACACTCGCCAGGGAGATGCACGAGCGCGTGCGGGACTTCGTCGAGCACCACGAGACGCTGCTCAAGTACTCTGCCTCTCTCTCTGTCTCTCCCTGTTTCACTTCTGGCTGCATTTCCCCTCTCTTGTCATTCCTCTTATCTACCTCTCCTTCGCGCACACCTTTTCTCTGTGAAGCGCGCATTCTATATTTCTTTCTTTCTCTCTTCTCTCTCTTTGTACCGTTTCTATCCGTATTAATCAGTCTATTTTTCTCACTTCCTGCCCTTCCTTCTCTCTCTCTCTCTCTTTCTCTCTCTCTCTCTCTCTGCTTCCCTTCTGGCTGCATTCCCCCTCTTTTACTTTCCCTCTTATCTACCTCTCCCTCGCGCACACCTTTTCTCTGTGAAGCGCGCATTCTATCTTTCTTTCTTTCTTTCTCTCTTCTCTCTCCGTATTAATCATTCAATTTCTCTCATTTCGTGCTCGTCTCTTTTCTTCTCTCTCTCTCTCCCTCCCTCTCTTCCCCTCCCTAGTATGAATGTTTCTTCACTCTATGCGTCTTAGCTTCCTTCCCTCCCCCTCTCTCTCTCTCTCTCTCTCTCTCTCTCTCCCTCTTTCTCTTTAGCACTGTTTCTCATCCACCATACCTCGTCTGTATTCCTTCTAGCTGGCCTTCTTTTTATTCTGCAACTTCCTCACACTGTTTCTCTTTCTCTCCCTCTCATGCGCACATTCTACCTTTTATGTAAACAGTTGTCTCAGAATAAACGACACTTTCTTCTAGAACTAGTAGTGTAGTTATTGATTATTACGATTTGCCTATGAACTGACGCTGGGAAATCTTAAATAACGAAGTTATAGCTTTGGCATTTGCTTTCGATTGCTAGGGAACACATTGTTCAGTAGCGTTTGTCAGGTAAACGTTTTGATGCGATCAATGAGTCTCACGTTAAATTCCAGGTGTGTCCAAAACCAGTGCAAGATCAGTTGCCTTCTAAAAAATGGAAGTGTTATCTGCGTAACTTTGTTAAAAATGATATTTCATTTCACAAGTTCATTTACCAGTGAATTTATGGTATGAAATGAATCTATGTCTAATGTGCTCATTTTCAAGCTCTTTAACCAATAATTATGTTAAACAGAGACACTCAGTATACATTTTTAATGCCAGCATTAATTAAAAACTGAAAAAATCTGAATAAAACTTTTGCTGCGAAAAAATCTACACTTATATGCAGGTGATTAAAATCTGCTGAATTAGCATATCATTATCGCTTATCAGTTTCAAGTCAATTCAAATGGAAGGGTGTGGGCAAAGAAGGGGAAAAGCTTATACTTAAAAATAACTTTTTTTTTAGCTGGACACCAAGTTGTCGTGTCTATCCTGTCTCAAAATGCATTTCAAAGGAAAGTACTTAGATGGCGTGAGCCCTATTTTGTCGTTAGTGCAACAACAGGGCACGTGCAGCCCAGTCCCTTCCTTCCCCGTGCGAGTTTTTTTAGTGTGAATGAAACCTATGATATTTTTATTGAAAGTTCTAACACTCTATACGCGAGTTAAATTGTGTTATTTGTGAAAAATTAATTCTACGTTATTACTGAAATATTTCTAGTGCTGCAAAGTTGAGTGAAACAACGAAGCACGTATCATGAACGTTTTGTTAAAAGATGCGAAGATGATTCAGCAAATTCTAAAGTAGTTTTTGCATTCCCAATCCTTAACAAAATGCACAGTAATGCTTGCTTCTTTTGCCCGTATACTTCTATTATAGTTATCAGGTAATCTGCGTATGTCCATTCCTCCCTTTTTCACTAACGGTTAGACTTTCCTCGCCCACCATTTGGGGAAAACCAGGAACCGTTTGACGCGATTCGGATCACTGGTAGGGAACTGACAATTTTCTGATCCTTGAATTCCATTCTAAGATCTTGTATCTAAAACCTGCGTTTTGAATGTTTTAAGCATTTAGAATGCGTTTTGAGGAATTATAAGGCACTTGTGAATTGATTAATAACTCATTTCATTGCGATCGACAAGATTTAATTGTTAATATTTTTAGCTTGATCTCTTTATAATGTTCTAGAATAATTGTAGAAAATTTTGTGTGGTTTTATTGTGAATAATGTTGTGAAATACGTTAGTGCTTTTCAGGCATAACGTGATTCCTTAGGTTATGATTAATAGGATTTACGATAGTTAAACCTAATTATGCAATGAAACTTTCAGTTACTTTCTTACAAGAACTCCTCTCGATACGTTTTCATGTCTATGTCTGACTGAGGGAATAGACGATTCAGAGAAATGTTCGAAATTTCTTTTTATTATGAAATTGCTTACAAATAATAATCTTCCTCATGAATATGGGCCAAGAATGGCTAAATTAAGTAATCAAAGCTAATAACTGAATAAAGATAAGAAGTCAATATTTTTTCAATGCACTAAACATTCGCAAGGTTATCATTAATTATCTGTAAATAATTGATCTCTCGATTTGCGATTTTTGGTTAAATGAGACAAAGCTTTATCTCCTTTGACGAAACGAACTGCTCTCATTTCAATAATATTTTCTTTACAGATTTTCTCAAGACGTTGAAGAATTGGTCAACAAAGTACTTCTAAACCAATTTCTGTGCAGTTCGTTTATTATTTGCACTTCCACATTTCAACTGGCAGATGTACGTTTTCATTCAAATAAATTACATTGATGTTTGCCAACGCATCTTCTAACTGCTTGTTTTCGACCTTTCAGAAAGAAGGAGGAGGAGTAAAACTATTCGCCTACACAGAGCTGTTACTAGCGGCTCTTTTCCAGTTGGGAATGTTCTGCTACTTTGCGGATCTTCTTATGGAAGAAGTAAAGCAAGCGTAATTTTTACATAGCTTTTCACAGGATGAATCTGAACTACAACGGCTTTTCGAGATGTAGTTTGTGAGGGAACGGGAACTTTATAAATTTACGATCAAAAACTCACTTTAATAATAACATTGTTCTTAAAGGCGCGCTGAAACGCTGTGATTCAAATGCTCTTCCAAGCCCCTTTTACAGGATGAACTAACGCCAAGAAAACCACTGTCCCTATTACTGATCACGATTGAAGGAGTCCTTCTTGAATTCTGTTTCTTGACCAATAATTAGCCATTAACGACCATGTTTGTCTATTTTCACTCAGGAGTCAACTCTCAAAATCTTTCGGTAGATTGTAAATTCATATCATATCTAGGCCTAGTTAAAAAAAATTTACCGTTAGTAATAAGGTAGGAGAGGGTAACATAAAATGTTATGAGTGAGGAAGATCAATCCTCGAGAACATAAAAGAAGCTAATATTTCTTCTCAACTAAGTTTAATGACATATATTATCACAAGTGAATAAAATCTTGTGTACGATATAGAAGCTAAGTTTATCACAGAGGAATAGACGGATAGTTGTCTAAAAGTACGATTCCTCATTTGCTCCATATTTCCCGTTACCGAACCCATTTTAACTTTTTAATTCTCCTACCTTTCCTAAATACACTGATCTTACTCTTTTTCACATTGAGTATCACCTATCTATTATCTCCAATCTTTCTATTCTTTTCAGTTTAACACAATTTCTGTGTACTAGTGTACGAAGAAGTCAGAGGTAACGCCTCTCCCAGTTTTCGCCTCTTAAATAAGTAATGTTAACCCTTACTACTATTCTAATAAAGTAAGAAATGTACATAAAAACAAAATAATATAAAAATATGTATGGACAAAACATGTTTCGTGGGTTTAATGAAATTGTTGTGAAAGAAAAACCTACAAATTGACTTATCACTCATTCACATGCATTATATTAGAAGTCTAATAAAATACTCAAAAATTGATTGAATTTTCTTAATTCATTATACAATAAAACCGTTGTTTATGTTGTCATAGCACCGAAAGTAAATTATGGTTTATATTTCTATAATGCATAAACAACTTAATAGTTTACTATAATGAATGAAAAATTATAATAATACAAGATTATTTGATGAACAGTATCGGGAATAAAACAAGACTACATAGAATACTATAAAATACTGACTTAAACAGCAAAGAGAAAAAATCTCTAAATTTTACATGTATGGAGATAATAAGATAAAGAACACAATTTGGCAAAAACATTTTAAATCTGAGAAATTAGTGAGAAACCGACATGAATCAACAGCCATTAAAATGACATTAACCATACTCAACATTTTTCAATTTGTGATAAAAGCTTTTTTTACTGTCAGAAGTATTCCTAACCATACGTGGTAGTTTTTCTTTTAACGCTTCTCGAATGTTTAAAAAACAATTCTCAACCTCAATTCAAAGCTCAAGAGTTTTTTACAGCCTGTAAATGTGTCGAAATCTTATTTTAGTATTTGCCGATGTTGATACGGGATATACTAGAATACGAGGAACATCTAAATGCAGAACTAGTTCTTCAAGAAAGAGACGTGGCCCTCTGTTTCCTAGGGAAAAGGAGCGCAAGTACAGAGAAGGCTCAAAATTTCTATGTCATTGCCTTACCTCAATAAATTAAAATATTTCAACTTTTACTTGCTGAAAATGATATAAATTTACTGCTAAATACAATCTTAAATATATGATAACCCAGAATAAATATTGTAGATTTCGAAGGTATGCGTAACGGTTGGAGATAAACAATTTTTGCCGAAGAACATATGGAAAGAAATTTCATGTAATGTTACCCAGGTGATATTTCCCCATTTTGGAACGCAACCCATCATGCATTGGTGTTAAGCGGGTCTACAAAATTTCTTTCGCTGCGACCTGTGACTATGAAAGTGATCTGCTAAACACCGAAACGTGATGGGTTGCTTTTCAATCAAAGATACGCGTCGCATTGTATGACATTCTTATATAAAATATTCCGCCTTATGTTCACTGGACAACAATGATCATCATTGACTCACATGTCCTCAAAATTTCAAACTATTCTGACACAGCTCTACATATAATATTCCTTTAATTATTCTCCAATTTATTCTGGTCCACTGATGACACTCCGCCCCCATCCCTTTTGTTATTCTTGGTGAATAGGAATGGTATTCAAACGCGACAGTCAATTTAAATGCATTTGAAGCAAAAGTATGTGGTGGTGGCGGATGGCCATATGCCAATGGTTGGCATATCGATGTGGTAATGTTTGGTCGCAGAGTACCGAGGTCGGGAATGCTGTGTACGCCAGCGAGTGGTACCACAGCACCCTGCAGTTTCGTCGCAGCGTCTCCATCATCATGTCCCGAGCTCTGCGCCCCTGCTACATCACCTTCGGCCGCTTCACCGAGCTCTCCCTCGAGACGTATGCCGGGGTGAGCGTCACGCCATCAACCACTCTCCCTCTACACATCACCACACTCCCTCACCATCTCTCTCCCTCTACACATCACCACACTCCCTCACCATCTCTCTCCCTCTACACATCACCACACTCCCTCACCATCTCTCCCTCTGCACATCACCACACCTCACCACCCCCTCTCCCCTCTACACCACCACTCTCCTCACTATCTCTCTCCCTCTACACATCACCACACTCCCTCACCATCTCTCTCCCTCTACACATCACCACACTCCCTCACCATCTGTCTCCCGCTACACATCACCACACTCCCTCACCATCTCTCTCCCTCTACACATCACCACACTCCCTCACCATCTCTCTCCCTCTACACATCACCACACTCCCTCGCCATCACTCTCCCTCTACACATCAACACACTCCCTCTCCATCTCTCTCCCTCTACATTGAACCACACTCCCTCATCATCACTCTCTCTACTTATCACCACACTCCCTCACCATCACTCTCCCTCTACACATCACCACACTCCCTCACCATCTCTCTCCCTCTACACATCACCACACTCCTCTCCATCTCTCTCCTCTACACATCACTCACACTCCTTCACCATCTCCTCTACACACACCACACTCCCTCACCATCACTCTCCCTCTACACATCACCACACTCCCTCACCATCTGTCTCCCGCTACACATCACCACACTCCCTCACCATCACTCTCCCTCTACGCATCAACACACTCCCTCTCCATCTCTCTCCCTCTACATTGAACCACACTCCCTCATCATCACTCTCCGTCTACTTATCACCACACTCCCTCACCATCTCTCTCCCTCTACACATCACCACACTCCCTCACCATCTGTCTCCCGCTACACATCACCACACTCCCTCACCATCACTCTCCCTCTACACATCAACACACTCCCTCTCCATCTCTCTCCCTCTACATTGAACCACACTCCCTCATCATCACTCTCCGTCTACTTATCACCACACTCCCTCACCATCTCTCTCCCTCTACACATCACCACACTCCCTCACCATCGCTCGCCCTCTACACACTATCCCAAGCTCGCACTGAAACGGGCAGATTTCTTTCATTTTGTCACTTATCTCTTAAAAATAATTATTTTTTCTTGCAAAATAACTACCGAAAGTTTGCTGGGATCAGGCTGTTTCCTGTGAGGATCACCTGAAACCTTTCGTGGTATAAAAGCGACGTAATATTAATTAATTTTCGCAGTTTCTGAAAGGTTTGCTTTCGCGAGAAAATGTAAGATGTAAGTCTACTAAATATACGATTAATTTGTTTACACAATAATCACTTAGCATTTTATGTATATATGATATTTTTATTTTTATTGTGGAATTCACATAGCATATATTCATACAAACACGCTCAAATTGTGATATTCTTCAAATTATAAGAATTTTTACTTATCTACTGCAACAATCTTTTTTTCTGCCTTTTCTTCTTTTAAATATTGCACTAAAATATTACAGAAGTGTCACTACCTTTTACGTATACTAGTATCTCACCTGTCATTTCGAAATTGTCGTTAAGAGTAGACATTGTCGATGTTATCATTAAGGAAGAATACCCTTACAATTTCCTCTGCTTTATCGATAATATTAGTATCTTCCGATATCAATCCTTAGTTTAATAATTATCCAGAGGAATATAATTAAAGTAAAAAGACATAAAGTATAAATAATAAAATTGGATATAACAATTCATTATTATATTAATAGTATTGTAACAACACATTTCTCCATTGAAAAATTAATTTTGTTAATATATTTATTTTCAGATTCTGCGCATTTCTTTCGGATATTACACCGTGTTGAATGGTCTACGGGAGTAAAATCAAGATACTCAGCATTAGTTCCTAGAATTTTGTTTCAATTAGTAAATAAAATTTCTGACATTTTTCGCCAATTGCACTCCTTCACAAACCAATATTAGAAAATCGAAAATGGAAACTACTGAATTATTTGTAAGACATTAGTTTGTATTGAAAAGAAATGTGTGTTTATACCAAAAATTAATTTATCACTAATTTTATTTATAGCCCTGATATTTTTGCAATGAATGTATATGCTTATAAGTCTTTCAAATAAATCACATTTGCATAAGATTTATTTAGAATCATTCGAAAACTTAAATGTGCTTATTACATGTATTGTACTTCAGCGAATCACCTTCTTCTCTATAAGGTTTTTATTAACTTGCCCTTCCTCCACTGCGCAAAAGTGAGTGTCCTCTTGTAATGTTTCAGGGCGTAAATATAGCCTCACTATCTGCGCTCGTTTTTGTGCATTGTGACCTCTTAGTGAAAACTTCAACAGTACCAACAAGTGCTTAGCTCTGTGACGAAAGAACAGCTCAGTCAGGCCAAGTGTAGATACTGTGAAGGGAATACACCATGCTCCCCAATGTCCTCTTTACCCTCAGGCGTAGGTAATAAGTAAATTAGGGCCCAGGCCTGGGAACATGGTTAGCTGACAAAAAAAGTCGGATTAATCCCACCATAAAATTCCAAAAGTATACATTATTATTATTATTATTATTATTATTATTATTATTATTATTATTATTATTATTATTATTATTATTATTATTATTATTATTATTATACCATACGATTTTAATGTCAACATATGCAAGAAGACACATAATAATTTTACATATTTCTGAAACAAACATAATGCTTTCTGATATCTCACTTATGAACTCCAAACTTCTCCTGTATAAACCTGCAAAATATATAAACTAGTGGTTTAGGGAACAAGTTTTCCCGTTCCAGTTCGTTTCTATTCCCTTGAGCCTGAGATGGCTTTTCGGCGTTTTAAATTGAACTTAATTTTATGGGCTTTAAGTTTAATTTACACAACCCTGATACACATGAATGAAGGCTTGCAAAATGTAATTGTTTTCTAAAACTAAATTTAAAACCAATAACAATTGTCAATATTCATTTGTCACAAGTATCAAAACAATTATTAAAAAGAATAAGATCGTAATTTTAACAAGTTGAAAATCCTATACATGCGTTATTCTGTAATTCCTGTCGCTCCTCAGGCAACTTTAGAGTAACTTCTTAGTGTGAGGAACTGTCTAGCAAATAGCATCTTCGTGCGAACCCAACTTACGCCTATTGCTACCCTGTACTTTTACCTGCTCACGGCATCCTTAAGCCCCAACTCAGTGCTCGCAACTTTGTTCTGAGTGTAGAGATCCAGCTCTTCAATTACACACACATCTCATACACAGTTGCTTCTCAATCCAAGTGATTTCGGTGGGATTAGGGTGTGGTTTAATCTCGTGTATCAATTATTCGAATATCAGTATCACAAAAAAATTAAAAAAGATAAAAACCAGAAATAAAATATGTTATTAGTTCCACAATCTACAACAACTTGTCCCCAACCACACCCCGATAATTCCAACCAGTTTCAAAATATTTGCTGGGGCCAATTTTGGTGGCCCATCTTGTATTTGTATTTAGCCATTACATGTCTCGTAAAGGGCAGTTGGCCTCGGCGACTTTAGATTCTGGGGTTGCTCGTCGGTCATCCAACCAGAAACCGGCAATGTCTCAAATTCGTGACTTTACGTAGTTACGATTTTTTGTTAAAATTTGATGCGTATTACTAAATTAAAATCTTTTATAATTTATTAAGTTTACATCATTAATTATCAATAATTTATTAAGTTTACATCACGAAAAGCTAACTTTCAAAAGACAAATTGCAGAAATGCTGTATATTATGTTAAATGATACTATGAATACAAAAACTGACATTCTGAAACTTCATCAAATTTATAAATCATTAATAACAAACAGACATCCATAATTGCTTTTTACTTCTGTTCACTCCTAATTTTTGCACATCCATTCCTTGATATATCTAATTTGTATTGCTTACTTATGAATGTTTTAGCCACTAAATTAGACGACGCCTTCTGCATATTATTAAAAAGGCTTTACATGAAAATGTTGTTAAACATTTCTTCAATATGTATATTTAATTTATTCCTTTGTTTTTCACTACAAAAAATGTAATGTTTATTATCAAGCGTTTGTCAAATGCTTTTGACAAGGCACATGCCAAATGTGCGAAACGTTAAGCAGCAATAAATGTCTATGAATTATACGTCTTAATTCCTGGTATCATCGTATCATCGTAGATTGATCCTATTTGGTCCAATAAATTTGAAAAAGAACCATCTTCCTACAATATAAAAACGGGATCAACAGGAAGATATTCAACCATTCTAATATTATTATTATTATTATTATTATTATTATTATTATTATTATTATTATTATTTAACGAATTCGGCTACCGACGCCCGTTTTGTAATCGTGAACTTTCATTAGAACCATCAACCATCCCAGTATTCACCTGGATGTCCGAGGGAGACCACGAGGATCCTGCTCAGGATGCAGGCATAGGGATTGAGCCCGAGCTTCCGAATTCAAAGTCAGCGCACTACGGCCTGAGCGACTTCGCTAAGTCCGTCTGGTGTATACATCTCTAACCATTTAGAATAAATTAGAGATTGAATATTGTGCTGTGATTAGGGCTGTTCTAACTGCAATGAAGACTCTGCATGAAGCAATGCAATAAACTACCCTCATTTTAAAATAAAAATACGAAAAATTTCACAGATACATTTTTATTTTCTTTATTTAGTTTTATATTTACTTAGTAACATACAACTTCCAAGTAAAAAGTGAAAGCAAAAATGACAAATATTTTCAACGCTCTGAGAGGTCTCTAATTATATAACAAATTAAAATTATTGCTTTTTAGTATCTCTTCACAAAATAAGTTGTCTAATAGGTGCAAGTAAGTGATATTTATTAAAGAGTCTCTAATTCAAGCTTCCTTAAATAAAGGCTGTCCAATTCAAGCTTCCTTAAATAAACCAATGGAAACTGGATGAAAACCCAATTTGTTTTCAGTTTGTATTATATACACAAAAGCGAAGTTAGTCGCAAGAAGTGTCCCATTGTACTAGATATAATGTAAAAATTATTTGTCTCTCCGATTTCCAGAACTGAAATATTTTGGGAGCATATAAAATTCCAAGAACCCTGACCATGTTTTGCACTAAAAACCCAAGTACCATGTTTTGTACTTAAAAACAACAACAACAAACAGGATAGAGTAACAATTTGTGACGAAAGAGCCTGAATCATTTATTAACCCAAAATGTAAGCGTTGTTAACTATATATCTGCTAATATAGTATAAGAGTTACAGTTAAAATTATAAATAGCATGAATCATGTTGAATAACTTAAAATAATGTAAATAATCGGTTGAATTAGTCATTATTCGCGCAAGCACAGCTACTATTAATTATTAGTGGCTTATTTCTCTGCATGCTATTAGTTGCGCTAAGTAAATAAGTTAAATAAAGTTAGAGAATTAAGTTATGGGTGCCCTTTTGATAACTAATAGTTTTAGTTATTATTCACATATTGCAGCAGTTCATATGCACATACTTCAGCAGTTTCAGCATTCACATAGTGCATGCAGAAAGTTTAATTTTAATATTGATTCGTTAGAACTCGCCCCTTGCAACCCGAAGCATAAACTTTTTAATAAGTAATAAGAAAAGTTCAAACCCTGTAAAAATTTAATATATCCTCATCACCGAGTTTGATGAATGCGTAGATTGCATTCGAATACTTCAAACTTTTAAGGTCTCGTTAAAGGAAAATAGCGAAGGAAAACCTAGGTTCCTCAGAAATCTTCTTTCTCTAGGCCGCTTAACACGTGTTAATGGCAAAGAAGCAGATGGATCTGAAAGGTAAACTAATTACAGCCTACATGAAGTTTCTCTCGTGAATATCTCAATCAGAATAGGTTCTTTCTTTTACTAACAAGAAGAAAGTAATTGAAGTGGTACGTGATACGAACACATCGAAGCCAGGCATCACTTTTCACATAGTTGACTATTCATTGAGTTCTTCATATGTGTAACTGTAACGTAGTCTATAGAAAATTGAGAAAACCTACACCTCACTTATTGCATCTTAGTGAAGAATTTCTTAACCACTGTTATTAAACCGGTAACTGAAAAAATGTCCTTAAGTTACTCAGTATTTTCTCTGACGTTTTATTCAAATTTGAAAATAATGAATTTTGCTTTGAGAGCGAAAAATGTATTTAAAATTGGAGATAATCCTTTTAGAAAATGACCTGTTAAAATCATATAGTTACAAACAAATTTAAGTTTAAAAGGTTGTTGTTTGCGTTAATGGCCATTAGTTGTTGTCCTGCAACTTTTCTGTGGCTGTACTTGACATTGTTGAAAAGTATTTGATTTGGGGGCGAAATTTCGATGACAAGATACCATTTGAGGTTCTTTGAGAAGAAAATAGTGTATTTTAGTATGAATGTGTGGTTGCGTGTGTGTGTCACGTATAACTCAGACAAATAAGAAAAAATAGGAGTGTAAGAGAACACTGGAAGTAATAGGTGCGTACAGGTCTCCAAATGAAAATTTAGAAATTCTTAATAAACTTGGTGAGCTAACGTGCGTGGAGAACGATAAGTATAAACGTCGAATAATCGGGGGAGACTTCAATATTCCTCATGTACCATAAAAATACCTTAAAACAAACCCAAATCCTGAGTACATGTAATGAAAAGTAATGAAAAGATACAGAAACGGAAATCAAAAGTGAAAAGAGCTTACGGAAAGCGCGGGAGAAGCACAGAAAATAGGGAGAAAATCAAGGTTCTCTCTAGAGTGCGTCTCTAAGAAAAACTGGCCGCACAGGAAATTTTTTTACAATGTATATTTTTAGAGTGTAAGCAGGGGGCAAATCAGGTTTTCAAATGAAAAGACGAAAGGGAAATAGGGAGGACATTCCTGTGTTAAGAGATGCAAATAAAAACAAAATTACAGGGAGCAAAGACAAAGTGGAAGACAAAGTGGAACTCAAAATATGACGTATATGATTTGAACAGATCGGGATAAAGAATGATTACTAGTCCACGTGATCTTCGAAAAAGAATGGGGAGAATTGGAAAGAATAAATCAGTGGGCCAGGGCGACATTTCGGGAAACTTATTAAAAGCAGGAAGTAAAGCCATCCTTCCGTATCTGTTACGACTTTTTGATATTAACTTAAATAATTGAAGTATTCCTGAGAATTGGAAAGAAGCATTTGTAGTTCCCATTTATGACGGTGGATCTCGATCAGAAGTAAAAAATCAATGGCCTGTCAGCCTAACATCAATTACCTGTAGCACATGATGCACCTAATCTCTGAATACATTAGAAATGTGTGGAGAAGGGAAAATCGGCTGTTTGTGGGGCTCAATGGGTTCAGAATGGTCTACTCGTACGAAATTCAAACAATAGTTTTTCGACGGGATTTAAACGGAAAATAAAGAAATAAAAATAAAAAAATAAAGAAAAAGGTTACACGCTATCTTGATTTCGCTAACCTTAACCTCACACTCACACACGCTTGCGCTAGGCCAAAATCTTCTTAAAGAAAATCTTCTTAATACCACCAATCGACGTAATGATATATTATTGATAGCGTGCATATTATTTATTTTATGATTTTATTAAAATTTAGTTTTTGTATACATTATGTACTGTAAGAATGGAAAATAATAGCAGTGGTAACACATATGGAGGTCACTACCTTTAATTTAAAGTAAAAAATCACGCAATTTAGCTGATTATAAACTTAAATTTCATTCTAAAAGAAAACCGTTACTATTTTAAAAACAAATATTAGAGACATTTTTGAGAAACTTTTGCTAATATTCTGGGGGCATTATGTAAAGCACCAAAAAAGAATCCAAATTTCAAGGGCCGTGACATCAGCGATATCAGTTGGAGAAAATGTATTATTGTGATTATTCTGTAATCGCTTTAGATGTTTGTTACAGACTGACGAACATTT
The DNA here is from genome assembly GCA_011170035.1 of Teleogryllus occipitalis. Classification (NCBI taxonomy): domain Eukaryota; kingdom Metazoa; phylum Arthropoda; class Insecta; order Orthoptera; family Gryllidae; genus Teleogryllus; species Teleogryllus occipitalis. The sequence continues at coordinate 36,225 of BLKR01002955.1, forward strand.
GACCGAATGAACAGACGAATAGACAGACATATAGACGGTCAGACTTATAGACGGACAGTCGGATAGACGGACAGACGGAAAGACAGATAGGCGGATAGATGGAGAGACGATATACGCATTTGATGGACAGACGGATAGACGGAGAAATGGCTAGGAGGACAGAAGGACAGACGGATAGATGGACAAATGAATAGATCGTCAGAAGACCATATGGACAGACAGAGACAGACCGAGAGAAGGACAGATGGAGATGCAGACGTTTTTATAAAATCTGAATTTTCGGTATAAAGAATCCAAAAAATGCATGTAAAAAATGTTTGCAGTGGTTTTTGGAGTATTACATAACTTTCTCTTACAACGTAGACGTATTAAACGAGAATTTATAAGTAGAGATGGTATTTACATAAACAGCAAAACTAAACGAATTTGCAAGAGAAAAGAAGGAACTATAAACGAATATAAAAAGAAAATACTTAAACCTTTGCTTTTTAGAATGAAAAATAATAAGTCGTATTATATTTTGTTAGCAAATTATTTCTTAAAGACCAAAACATCCAGTTTCACATTGATCGTGATAAAAATTTGACAAAAATTGAGGAAAGATTACATTGTTTGAAAATGATCAGCAACAAATGATAAAACATTTGAATACAAAAAATAGCAATTTGAAACCACATATAAATTGTAAAAATCTTAGCTGCTGAAAAGATCAAACCTTTTAAACTGACAATCTTATAGTCGAAAAATTTGATACAAATTAATAAAATTATATTCACACATCTTCATTCGACAAGAACACTTACTTCATTTATCTACATTTACATTGCCTATTTCTCGATTTGATGAAAAACCGGTAGGTACATTCTTTTGAATGAATAATTGCACGGGATGCACAGAAGAGTATTTTATAGCAGATGAGAAAGCCCCTGGGAGTCCGCGCCGGTCCATGCCGTCCAGCCCTGAAGACCAAAGGTCGTACCTGGGGGCGTTCACGCGCTTCTTGTTCTACTCGCGCATGTGGTCCCCGGGCCCCGAAGGGGGGTCGCTCAGCTTCATCTTCTACATGGTGGTGCCGGCATACACCGTCTTTTTCCTCACGTCCGTCTTTGAGATGGGCCACAACTGGGGAGACCTCAACGCCATGACGGAGACCATCGATATGACCATGATCTTCACAGTCACCGGCCACAAGGTCATCAACGTCATGTGGGAAGAAAAGGAATGGAAAAGACTCATACGGATTGTGGAGAACAACTACAACAGGTAAATTTACAGATTCAATGTAAAACTTTGTGGATTAAATTTGTGCATGGTTGAGTATTGAAACATCAGCTAAATAATATTATATTATTAATAGAGAAATTTGGATTTGTTTTTCAAAAACATGAATTTTATGACGTGTCATAAATGTCATGTCATAAATGATCATTTCAATCTGCAGACAAACGACTTCTCTCATTAATCAACCTTATTGAAAATATTTGAAGCACGCTCTATGTATTATCTACATCATTGACATCGCTACTTTATCTCATCGAATCATGAGCAATAAGCGATTCGCTTGATTTCTGGCTATTTCCCCAAATCTTATTTTTTCCTCAATAATGAAAATCAATTTAAATTCTTAGTGAATCATAAAATCATGAAATAACAATAGTCTAGGTTTTTATAAGGTTTCTTTTACGAATTTGAAAATGGTTTGGGAAATTGTTTACAAGTTTTCCTCCAACATATTTAGTATCTGTCGTTGGAAGTGTCGAAGTGTTGTAAAACCAATATAAACCACAGGGATGTCAGTACCCCATAAATGTAACATTCGCGTCATAAGTTACAATACAAGTGGGATATATTTTTTCGCCTGTTCCTCAATCCCACCTCTCAATATGACTTGATCGTCGTTGAACAAACATACTTATATGCTTTGTTTCTTTATCAAATCTCGTGGTGGAATAAACTTCCGACTTGAGGGACTCCATTCATATATTATTTTAGCCTCTTAATAAGCAGGAGTGAAGCTTTAGTAAATAGAAGTGTACACCTTTATGAGAAGGTAAAGTAGTGGTGCTAAAACAGCACGTACTTTCTCGCTCGTAATTTCACGTAAAATTACTCGAAAAGTAGTCAAATTTTCGAAAAATTAGACATGAATTTTTCTTTAAGAAACACATTTCATTAAGGGAAAAATCTCTATTTTTAATATTTTAATTGTAGGAAGACGCCGAAAAATATTTGCACCTTTGTAATTTTTGAAAAATCAGGTATTTTAACGAACATTAGGCTTATTCTCTTAAATGTTCCTTACATTATCCAACATCAAAAATGTAATTCAAAACGATAGAACCATTTTTTTTTAATTCGAAACATTCCCAGGGTCTTTATATAAAGTACCCAGCAAAATTAGTATATCGGTTTGAAATTGAAGAGGACGCGACATCTGCTAATTCGATTGGGGATATTAATTTGGAAAAAGATCGACTGAACGATTTAGCCGCTAGCATTGTTAAGACTGCCTGACTGACGGACAGGCAGATGCTTTGCCGTCATTCGATTTTTCAGTATTAAGGATCCGAAAAACCTGGATTCTGGCTGTACCACGTTTTAGAGGATTTTATTCTAAATTTAGCAACTGGATTTATTCATTTTTTCGTTACCAGGTTTTTTCTGCCGAAAACTCACCGTTTTTTCGCACAGCATTACATGAATTTCTCTACTGCGGAAGCGTAGAGCTCAATCGCAAGCACATGTGTACTTCGGGCTGATTCATTTTCTACGATGTACCGTTTTGGCCATTTCAAAGCAGAAGTTTTGGCAATAGGAACAGACGGTCGAGTTTAATTGAGACATTTTCAAAATCAGACACATTTTTTTTAACGAAGTTGCAATTTAAGCAGGATAGTACTCTTAATAAAGTTAAGCTTCTCGATAAACGTATAACAAAATATGATTCTTCCTATCTAAAATTTTAATCAATGTTTAAATATAATTAAAAAACCAGATACATCATTGTTCGACAGTTTCCAATGAAGATAATTTGTTTTGGAGGTGATTTTTGATAGTACATGAAGGACTTGGAGCACAAAGAATATAATTGCAGTGAATGTATTGAGAAAATTGATTTCAAACTTGAATGATTTTAAAAATTCAATGGAAGCTATCTCATTTAATTTCCATCACTATAACAATTTAAAGGTTCATTATACAGGAAATAAAATAGATATTTAACTTTGCCCTCGTTTTCTTAAGTCAAAATTTGCAAAAATATAGTACGTATACTTTTTGCGAATGTTTGATTTATAAAATTGTAGATGTCGGAACGCGTTCCAAACTAATTATTAATTTAGTTGAAATAGTAATATATTTATAAAATGTATGTATGTATTTGGCGTTTTGGGTCGGTTGTTCGACTTCGTCGGCCAGACACCAGTGTCCCCTGGCCAGCCACCAGTATTCCCCATGCCTGGGTCTAGTTAAATTCCCATGCTAGGGGGTAAGAGCAACATGAGGCGAACATGACGTTTTCCCTTAACTGGCTTGAGCTTTTCTTTGTAACACAGCTACAAAAACTAGCACGATTTTAAAGGAAAGCTGCGACTCAATTTTTGCCTCGACCGGGAATCGAAACAGGAATCACAACACGGGAAGCTAGTACGCTTCCCAAGAGCAATCCCAGAGGCTATTTGTAAAATAATTTAATAATTATTCCGGGGTACCTCAACGTCGTCCCGTCGCGTTCCGCCAGAAATCAGGCCCTGCCTTTTGCACTGTGGAAGCCTCATGTAACATAGTTGGGAAGCTGTCTCGTGTGTGGCGCAGGCCTGCCCGCCGCATTAAGCGCGAGGACCGCCTCATCATGGAGGAGAGCGTGCGGCTGAGCCGCTACATAGGGATCGTGTGGGTGGTGCTAGTGTGCTCGATGCTGGGTTCCTTCACGATACGGCCCTTGGTTGAGAGCTTCCTCATCACGGCGTCCCACGATGGGGAGCTCGACTTTAACACTACGGCCGAGCCACAGCGGTTGCCCTCCATGTGGGATATCCCTTACAGGTAAGAAGACTAAAAGCGAATGGTCAATAGTTGAAAAAGGTAATAGGTTGAAATAAAAGGTAAGGTATAAGGGTATAAGGTAAATATAAAGGTAAAAGGTTGAAAGGTAAATGAACACTTCTTAATTACGACGATTAATCACTGAAATCAAAACGCGCATTATTATTTCTCATCACGTCGTCCCACGATGGAGAGCTGAACAATAACACTACGGTCGAGCTACAGCGGTTGCCTTCCATGTGGGATATCCCTTATAGGTATGCCTAACAGCGAAAGTTTCATTGTTGAAAGATAAATGAACACTTCTTCATGAGGATTAGTCACTGAAATCAAAACGAGTATTGTTATTCCTCATCATGGGGTTACTCAATGTGAAGCTCGACTTTAACACTACGGCCGACCCCCAGTGGTTGCCCTCCATGTGGGATATTGCCTTATTAGTAAAACTAACAGCGAAAGGTCCATAATTGACAGGTAAATTATGATGATTAAGACGATTAATCACTGAAATAAAAACGCACATTATTATTTACTCGTATATAGTTGCAGCCTTGTAGCTCTGACTTGAGGTGTCTCACCTCAAAACAATTGTATAATATAATACATGCAGTAGATACAATTTGGTATAGCGTTTTGTACCTCATCCACTATCAAAATTTCCATTTAATACTCCTTATTCGAAACTGAAACATTTATCATTCCATGGAAAATAGAAGTAGCCAGACCTTATTATATGGATCGTCAGGCGCGCGTTCAGAGGGGAAAAATATAAGATTTGTTATTATATGTCAGGAAATGCACAAGTTAATTCTAGTTTATTTTTGAGAGCCAGGTAATTCGCGTCAGAATGGATAGCGAATTCCATTTCTTCTTCAAGAGAGGGCTTCTGAATCCGATCAGTTTGTTTGTTAAGGATGCACATAACGAAAAGTTAATAGAACATTTTCAGAAAACATTCCTGGTTTTTCACACGTTGAACATGAGAAATGATTCATGTCTTCTACTGTTTTATTATACCTAATAATAAACAACCTTTCGTGGTATGTTCCAAAGGTTTATCTCAAACTGAAATAAAATACCATGGGTTGGCAAGTATAATCACACTTCTTCATTCGCCTGTATTGTTTTCTCTATCGAAATAATTAACTAGGTGTTTTATAGGTTAGATGTATTTTTCAGAAGACTCTTATTGACAAAAGTAATGATTTGAAACAATTAAATTAAGTACTAATTTTCTATTCTTGAACTATTTCAATGAAATGTTACAGAACCTGGACTCCTTTTGACAATATGTCTATACTTCCTTATGGATTTGTCTATTTTTTGCACCTGTTCGTGGCATCACTGCAGATTTTCCTCGTGCCCACCTTTGACCTGTTTTTCATTGCTCTCGTTAATTACACCTGCGGGCAATTTCGCATTCTGCAGAGAGAACTGAGAATTATTCGCGAGGACTCAAAGTGAGTATGAACATTTTTCTACGTGATTTTCTACACAAAATGATCTTATTATAACAATAATCCAAATACAGTGTTGAATAACTACTAAGAAATTTTAAAATTTGTGAAATAGCAGTTGTACTTCCAAATTTGAGTACATATTGATCATGTACTGCACCCATTTACTAAGAATAATTTTGAATGAAGGTAAAGTTGGGAATCTAGCAATGATTTTGTTTCTTTAAAATTATATTTTATGATTCAATCATCATAGTTGATGTAAAATATACAATGTGTGAACTATATTCAGAATACATTTAGGGACGATAATATGATAATGTTTTACTTTGAAGAAATTTAAAGATAGATATAGTACAACTTCATACTTTGTTGTAAGATGTAATTTATCCTTGTACTCCGCCGAAAGTTAGGACATACAAAACGTAAACTAGTAGAAAACACACACACTGAAATGAGCATGGATCAATCTGCTCTAGCACCAGTACTGTGCCGGCTCCGTCCGTGCCACAGCCCCTTCCGTGTGCCCAGGGCGTACCTGGAGGAGCGGCAGGGCGCGCAGCTGCCGCTGGTGCTGCTGCCCGGCGCGCTGCAGGCGGAGGACACGGAGGCTGGGCCCACACTCGCCAGGGAGATGCACGAGCGCGTGCGGGACTTCGTCGAGCACCACGAGACGCTGCTCAAGTACTCTGCCTCTCTCTGTCTCTCTGTCTCTGTCTCTCTCTGTATCTCTCTCTCTCTCTCTCCGTGTTTCCCTTCTGGTTGCATTCCTCCTCTCTTATCATTCCTCTCATCTACCTCTCCTTCGCGCACACCTTTTCTCTGTGAAGCGCGCATTCTTTCTTTCTTTCTCTCTTCTCTCTCTTTGTACCGTTTCTGTCCATATTAATCAGTCCATTTTTCTCACTTCCTGCCCTTCCTTCTCTCTCTCTCTCTCTCTCTCTTTCTCACTCTCATACGCACACGAAAATCGTACGTATCGTACGATTTTCGTACCTCTTTCAGGAAAGCGTAACGATGTAGGTTTCTGCCTGCATGATTGATGTAAAAGTTTCTCTGAAAATACACAAATTGTTTTAAAAAAATAATTGTAGAAAATTTAAAATGTTTTAAATAATAATGCAACGCATGCAAATAATGCTTTATGTTATTGAAACTTTTATTATACTAAATCTAAAGATTGAAAGCTACCATTTTTTCAAAAAATCGTCGTAAAGGTAAAGTTCATGACCTGATGTAAACTGCGGAATTTGCTGTTTAAAATTAAAAAGAGGTTAGTTTTATTTCGAATACAAAAATTGATATTTTAATTACCTAATAATGCAAGAAAATATTAGAATACAATTAATCAATAAGTATATCTTAAAGCAAAGACTTGACATATTGTGATCTGCAAATAAATAATTTATGAGTAGATAAATTTCCCTTTTTCTTTTCCGTCTCGACTAACTTCCCGTTTTGCCCAGCCCCCTTTCTCGCTGCCATCTCTCTGCTCATGAGCGAGCTACTGGGCCTCCCGCCCTTGCTCAAATGCCCCCTCGTGCTCCCCAAACTTCACGCCGAGATACGTCGTGAGGCGAACTCGATGCACGCCCTATTCTTATACAAATTTCTATATAGTACGGAGATAGTTCTCGACTACCACACATGCCGGGAGAACGGTAGGGAGCTGAGAGCTTATCCTGGCTGGGAGATACCTTGTAGGGGAAAACACCGCTATCCGACAGTAGGTCGGCCCCGGATCTCGCCATACAGCGGGGGAAAACCACCAACATCTCCCGACGGAAAAACATACAATACTCTTACGGGACTAATTACGTTAGCATTTGCTGCGCCGGCATCACTAACAATCAATCAACGGAGATAGTTCATCCAAGCACACAGATCGCACAAACTCACCGGTCACTCGACAAAAGATTAGGTTGATTGTTTGGGTATTTCGTATTTCCTGGCGCGTTAACTGCTACGGTCATTAGTCTCGTAAGTGTCGTGCACGTTTTTATGACAGGATCTGACGGTGTTCTTCCCTTACTGGATGATGAGATTCGGTGCCGACCTACATGCTTGCTTGCGGGGTTTTCCCATACAGGCATCTCACACCAGGAATGCACCCCCTGAACAGAGACAAACTCTAAGCTCCCGATGTGTGGTAGAGTAGAGCATGAACAAATGTATGAGGAAAGGTTGCGGATAGGACACGGAAAGGGAAGGAAATATCGCGAGAGGTCGGTGACCAGTTTATTGGGATACTGCTCTTACATTCGATTTGTGTTGATCGGATAAACCACTGCAGCGTACAAAGTGTGCAAAGTTAACTCCGGAATATATGGTATAATGGGAATTTTTAACGTTAATTCGTAAATTTCAAACCAATGTTTCAATTGTACTATTGGTTGGTCTAGGTCATGAAATTTTGTGTTCTGCAAGTAAATAATTTCTAATTATAGTGGTTGAATAGGCTGAATCATAAAAATGTCAAAAGTGAACTCTCACACGTTCCCATTCCATCAATATTTTTTTCACAGATTCGCTCAGGACATCGAAGAATTGGTCAACAGAGTACTACTTAATCAATTTCTGTGCAGCTCATTCATTATTTGTACTACAACTTTTCACTTGGCAGATGTAAGTTCCTTTTAAAAAAATTCAAATGAATGTTCAACTTTTTTTACATTACAGGCTTCGAACGGTGTTTTCTTTCATCTTTCAGAAAAAAGGAGGAGCGATGAAGCTGTTTGCTTACACAGAGCTGCTACTAGCAGCACTTTTCCAGCTGGGGATGTTCTGTTACTTCGCGGATCTCCTCGTGAATGAAGTAAAGACTCTACGCTATTTAGGGTGAACCTAAACTGCAAACCAACTTAGAAAGATTTATTCTGAGGCAAAGTAATCAATTGACCAATTGACCTATGATCTTGTCCTACATATCCTGTAGCAACAAGATCTCCCAGTTTAGGCTCTTCCGTTCTCATTCTGTGGGTCTCTGTAGTTCAAATGCACCACTGTGTGCCACTAAAAATGAATACTGACGCTATCAGCAACACATTCCCCTAATCATAAGAATGGATTGGCTGTTTAAAATAATGTTCCTAAAAATTGTTTAAAATGATCATTTTTGCTACGAATTATTTTTATCCCACTTTTATTCGGGTTATATTTCTCAAAGTATATCGGTATATTTCAGTCTCACTCTCTATTTTAAGAATTCATGTTTTACTCTCTATTTTAAGAAAAGTATATTATTGAATATTTTTAATAGTGAGCTACACATAATTTATGATAGTTAAATTGTTGGGAAGGGATTCTGAAACTCAAGAAAGCGTACGCAGATGATTTTCTCCCCCATACGTCACATACAGTTTTTGACTGTTTTTGACTAAATAAATAAATAAATAGATGGCATGATAATAAGTGTCGATTGTAAGTTGTAACGTTACATACTGCGATGGTATTGTGAAGCGGATGAAATCAAAACTCAGTCTCGTGTTATGCAGAGAGTGGATTACTCTGGTTGCAGAGCATCGAGGTGGGGAACGCTGTTTATAGGTGCGAGTGGTACCACAGCACCCTGCAGTTTCGTCGCAGCGTCTCCATCATCATGTCCCGAGCGCTGCGCCCCTGCTACATCACCTTCGGCCGCTTCACCGAGCTCTCCCTTGAGACGTATGCAGGGGTGAGCGCCACGCCTTCAATCACTCTCCCTCTACATATCATCACACTCCCTCACCATCTCTCTCCCTCTACACATCACCACGCTCTCTCATCATCTCTCTCCCTCTACACATCACCACACTTCCTCACCATCTCACTCTCCCTCTACACATCACCACACTCTCTCACCATCACTCTCCCTCTACAAATCACCACACTCCCTCACCATCACTCTCCCTCTACACATCACCACACTCTCTCACCATCACTCTCCCTCTACAAATCACCACACTCCCTCACCATCACTCTCCCTCTACACATCACCACACTCTCTCACCATCACTCTCCCTCTACAAATCACCACACTCCCTCACCATCACTCTCCCTCTACACATCACCACACTCTCTCACCATCACTCTCCCTCTACAAATCACCACACTCCCTCACCATCACTCTCCCTCTACACATCACCACACTCTCTCACCATCACTCTCCCTCTACAAATCACCACACTCCCTCACCATCACTCTCCCTCTACACATCACCACACTCTCTCACCATCACTCTCCCTCTACAAATCACCACACTCCCTCACCATCACTCTCCCTCTACACATCACCACACTCTCTCACCATCACTCTCCCTCTACAAATCACCACACTCCCTCATCATCTCTCTCTCTCTACTCATCACCACACTCCCTCACCATCACTCTCTCTCTTCACATTGCACTGAAACGAGCGGATTTCTATGATTTGGTTGCTTATTTCCACATGGTTTCCTCTGCCGAAGTAACTGTCAGCAGTTTGCACTGACCAGGCCAGATCCTGATAGAAACTCCAGAATTCTTTCATACTCGAGTAAGAGACGTATATTCAAATGAATTAATTTGTATAGTAAATTCAATTTTGTGAACATTCACATTTTTAATATCAGTTAATACTTGAAATATCGTGTGTGTGTGTGTGTGTGTACATAATTATTTAATTTACACAATACTTTCATATACATAGTCATATATATTAAAAATATAATAATTGTTAATTACGTGTTTCCTAAACTCTGTATCTCTAATGTTGAGATTCTTTTAATGTTTGCACTTTTCAGTTTTTTATCTTAAACACTTGGCAGCCATGTGAAAACTTATCGCCTTAAGGGAAGAGTTAATTTATTCTTTTTGTGAGAGACCAGAAAGTCTCATAGCGAGAGTGAATATTCTTCGAGCGAGGCCGTATGGTCTTATGCGATAATTTGTCTGAAATATGAAAATAGTATTCAATTGTGCTTCCATCTACCTGCGAATTATTGACTTCCTTATCTAGAATGTTCAGAAGTCATAACACTATACGGATGAGCCACATTTAATTCACATTTCCGCTGGTAGATAGCTCGAGATGTCTTACAACTAGATTACTTTGCTCGACATGTAACAAGTAACACAAGCATGAAAGGATAATATTGTACACGAAATGGCACTGAAGCATCGTGGTTTAGTAAGGCGAGAACATGCTTGGCAGTAAACTATTAAATATTTCATTCAACTTCATGATACTTTCTTTCATGATACAAATTCATGATACTTTCTTTTTGATGTAATCTGTCTGGAGTTTGATCTATTATTGAACCATTTTCTTGCAAATTAGAGTCTATTTCGTCGTTAATAGACACAATTTCATTCCGAATTAATTTAAACGCCATCAATCTACCCTCGTCGTAGCACAATATCCGGTATAATCCGGCAATATCCGGTACATTTTATGCATTTATTCTGATTATTTTCAGATTCTGCGCATTTCATTCGGCTATTACACTGTGCTGAATGGTCTACGAGAGTAAAATGGGAGTCGCTGAATATTATACGATTAAAATGTATGTTACTAATTATTACTTTGGTTTGTATTCAACTAAAAATTATTTTTTGCAAATTTATTTTCCTTACAAGCCAAAATTAGACAAATTAATAATCTATATGACTGAAAAAATAATTCATTCGACAATAGATTGCATGCTTTATAGTTAAATATGTGATTAAATATGGCACTTTTTTAAACTTACTTTGTGCATAATGCTTTTCTTAGTTAACATATATTGTATTTAAAAATATCGTATAAATTTAACGTACAAATATTTTACTCACACTTATCTTTCATTTATAAGTATGTATTGAAGATTAAAGATGTTAATAAATTAACTGAAGGCGTCATCGACGCAGTTAAAAGCAGTGTAAGAAACAATATATTATTCAAGCATCACATATTTCTTATTAATCTCATCACACATTCCATCTCCTACAATATTCCGACAAAATTATTTAGTATATACTAGTCTAAGTATTGTAAGTACTTGTATAAATTATTCAAGCGCTGAAAATTAAATATTTAGTTTCAACACTTTGACATTTTTACCAGTACGGAAATATGAATTATCTTACTCGTTTTATTAAACCAAATAAAGATTAATTTAATTAATTTAACTTTGGAATAGTTTTTATAAATACAAACAAAGGTAGATAATCAACATATTTTGTTTAATAATGTAAATATGAACGTTTCCAGGAAAAATAATTCCTGAAATATAAGAATCATATGTTTCTTTGCTACACTTAAGGAAATTGAAGTTATTTTGTAGAGGGAGTGTCTTCACCTCAATTGCAGTTGAACTATGATTACACATAACCAAAAAAGTTACAATAGTTTTGGGAATATTAAAAGGTATGTTCACTGCAGTTAAACGCTGGTTAATCAAAGTCAACTAGATAGGTTAATGCTACGCCTGTTCAATTTCTAATCACAAAATCTGAACTAGATGACGTTGCCGATCAGTTGAAACCAATTTCTTCTTGTAAGACGAAATGGACGTTATTTTTCATCTTACTGCCTTAAGAGCATCTTCCTTCCCTGAATTTCAATTTTTCTTCTTTTAAATCTCATTGAAATAAACCGTTTTTCGATGAGGAGAAAATTATTTTACTCTAAATACTTTATACTATTTATCTATGTACAAGTTAGGAACTTGTTTTTACAAACGGACATATAGACAGACATACTTAAAATAACACTTTCGGTACCAGGAAACTGAAATGTGAATCTTCACCACTAATGATTTTTCGCACGAGTGCTTTCAGTGCATAAGCTAGTACAAATGAATTCAACAAAAAATGAGAAAAATTGTAACAATTACGTGGCCTACACTTTATACAGGTATTATACTTTGGTGGTCAAAACTTAAATTGAGGAGGTTAGAACTGGAGTGGGTAAATCCTAACTTATACGAGGCTATGTCAAGGCTTCCTCCCAATAAACAGAACGGTGAAAATGTATTTCTAGCAGTAGCAATCAGATGAAAGGCCGGAACGGGTCAGGGCCGTGTGAGAGACCGGCCCATCATCTGGACAGTGTGTGGGCTCTGCCATATTGTGTCAGACTGAGATAGATGGGGATGGCCCACTCTGGTTTCGAACGCCTCAATTAGTTTGGAAGTCAATGAAGCCAATTATGGCTTTGCTCTGCTTTCTAAAACTTCTATTAATTTGTAAATAATTAGATCGCAGATAGATCAACTCAAAAAGTATAAAAATGTTTTAAATACAGATTAATCATGTACTAATCATGTCCCGTACAAATAATCAACTATTTTAACTATTGTTTAAAATGCAAAAATACTTATATTGAAACACATACGAATGATCAGACCGTGAAATATGCATTGAAGTATTGAGATTTGTTGACATGGGTAAATAGAAGTCCATAATAAGGTAGTAAATGTGTAAAATATGTATGGCTTTTGCAATTTTCAAAAATACAGAGAGTTCGCAAAAAATGTTATTTGCACAATTTTAAGCGTCCTTTGCTTCACTCGAAAAAAGGAAAAAATTGAGTCATTTTCGAGGAAGTAATTGCATAAAAATTGCCTGCATTTAATGCATAATTATATGAAAATTATTCATATTTTCGAAAAGTTAAATATTATTTTATTTAAAATTCTGGCTTTTAAGATTTCTTGAACAAAAAATGTCTTGAATATTATAATTGTGGGAGGAAATTAAACTTTTTTAATTGTCAAAAATTTATAGTTCAACGCAAATACGATCTGCGCCATTTTAAGCGTCCTTTGCTTTAACTGAAGAAAAAATCAAAAAATTAAAGCCATTTATGAGAACTTTTTGAAGGTGTGGTTAAAGCTTCACTTAAAGTACACCCAAAATCAAAATGTCCGTTTCAAGCTCGAAGAGTCTTGAGGTCGCTTAGATTGATGATGCCAATTGTAGAAAAAATCTTCCGAATGATTTTGGCGTTAGTGTTGCAGGCGTTTTGTCGTCTACCAATTTTTTATTATCAAGGACCCACAAAACATGGTTTCTGAAATGTGTTAGAGGAAGTAATTTAACATAAATAAAAACATGATTCATCTACGATCTCGATACAAGAGCCTCACAACACGGATGTTTATACAAAAAAATTGCCGATTTTTATCACAGAATTACAATACATTCTATTTACTATGTAAGTACGCAGTATGGTGAGAAATTAAAAAGAGAAAAAATAATAATTACTTAGTATCCATCTTACATAAGCTTCAAAGGAAATTATGTTTCAAAATGAAAAAATGTTTTAAGTGTCTATGGCACACCGTATCCGAGTTATTCAACTGGCAACGTGGATCGCAGACGGATCGCGTTGCCAACCGCATGTTCATCTGCTGTTTTCATTATTGCATATTTTTCCAAAATTCGTTTTCTTCCTTAAAACTATTTTATACAACCCTAATAGGAAATTCACTCAGTCCCCACACATCTTTCTATGTGTATAAAGTAACTTTGCCTATGAGAAAAGACTTTATCAAAATAAGGATTAAAGGTTTTAGCTGCTGTCACCACTTCAGGAATGTATTTGGATTTTGTTTTCGATTTACAGATTTGTTTTGATACATTTATACCGCGAAAAATATTAATTAAATTTTTTTCAGTATTAAACAATCTGTTTAAAACGTATCTTAGCGATAAATATTGTTTTTTATTTGACATTCCGATGACCCACTAATCCACAATGGTCTTTTATCATACACAATCCATTTTTTGTCAATAAATAATGTATCGCTTTTACAACAATATCTTCTTTCATAAAGAGTAGTAACTATTGCTAAAGTACATTCTTTAGATTAATAAAATATGGAAGGTCAGTGAGTCATTCATAATTCTTTGGTTACGCGAAGGAAGTTGAATAAATGGGTCGCACCTAATTGCACCGTACCTTAAGAAGTTATATTCATGCAATGTTTTATGCAAATGAACGGTCTCTGGAGTACTTCAGACTTCTCACAACTCCGATAGCATCCGGTCTGATAAGTGGACCGAACTATGGCTCGAAAGAAGAGCCCTGGAATTGAAGGTATTGTGAATTTCGTACGCAGTAAATTTACTTAGCTTAAATATTTCCCCGAGCAATAATTAGTAAATTGTAAGGGAAACTATTTTAACGAAGTAAATAATTATTTTTTGTCTTCTTTCAGAATTTGAAAAAATGTTGGGAATTTGTGTTCTTTTTTAAAACAATTTCAAACTAAATCCGTATAGAGAGGTGATTATTTTTTTCATGTCAGCCTTTTACTTAATCAAAAATAGTATAACATATATTACTGTTTGTTATATAAAGTTTCTACCACAGTATAAAGTGAAAGAGAATAATATTTTCGTAATTAACTTTGGTATGTGAATGTAAAGAATAGGCTTTTAGGATCGTCGATTCGGAGACAAATCTGTCCCTAAACTTTTTTCACTCTTCGTCCACCCGACCTAGCGACAGAAATTGATAGTAACTGGTTAATTACAAACATCAGGATTAATTTTTCAACAATTTGTTTGAGTAGGTTGGAAAAATTCAGGAGGAAACAACCTTGGGTGGTTAAAATATTCTCAACATAATCTACAATGTTTCTCTTTCAAGAAAAAACCTTGACCCTGAGGATTGTTACATAGAACTAAGAATCTTTTTCATTAGGGAATCAAAAAAAACCGTGCATTAATACAAGTTTGTTTGGTATTTACGAATATTTATTTTATGTTAAGTCTCCTTCCTCAACAAACAAGGAATATATATTTTTTGTTTCAACAGAGAGCTGAGGCAGAACCTCATTGCCATTAAAAATGTTGAGATTTGTAAACTTTAATGGGAAAAAATATTGATTTAGCCAATAATAGCATAGGTAATATGAATTTTAAAATATTAGAATTTAAATTATTTTATTTTTAGAAATATGCTTTTTGTGATCAATATACTCGTACTTTTCTCAATGATTTGCTGCTTTTGGAAAAAAATCGAATTTATAATAGGCATCCTCAACATTGCGATGGCCATATATACTATAGATGTATTTTTTATCATATTGAGAATAAGGCTCAATGAAGATAATTGTGTAAACTTTTTATATATAATATTCATATCATTATAATAATAATTTTAATAAATGGTAAAACATGTTAGGAATCTGGATTACGTGAGATACTAATCTGAAATAGAAGAGATTTACGCTCATTGATACTGTACGTTTATAAAGATAAACTCGAAATAATTGTGGACTATTGCCAATGTGATGTGAAATTTCAGATTCGACGTTAAATTTTCTACAGAAATTTTGTTCTATATTGCAGCACTGTAAGTGAATTTTATATATTGTGAAAGGGATTAAATTACAGAGACACGAAACATTAGACGTTAGACTGAGGATGACCCATGTAATATAAGACCACAATACGCATGTAGTTATGAGAAAATCAGCGACAAATTAGTGTTGTTTGATTAAACGAAATTTTATTTACAAAAGGATTATTATTATTATTATTATTATTATTATTATTATTATTATTATTATTATTCATTATGGATTATTATTTTACTTGAAAACGGAACAATTAATAATACACATTTTCATATTGTATGCTTATGACTGTTATCGTGCTGAACCAAATATGTTTATCAGGCTGTTTTCAGGCATTTACCGAAGAGAATTTACAGATCTCTATTTAGTAAGTTAATTTTAGATTATCTAAATTGTTACATTAACCAGAAGAAATACCTGTAGTCAGTAATAAAAAATCAAAACTAAGTTGCATTTCACATTTAACAGTGTGAAGAATAAAAAAGAAAAATATTTGGTGATTCAAGTATCAAACCATTAAAAATGCGCAACTGAGATGTGTTAAACGTGATCATTTCCAACTAGTAAGGGGTACACATAATCCATGATTTTTACTGATACTGTTACGGGCGCGAAAGAAGGTTATCTGGAAGGGTTTGCTAGGATTAAATGTATTTATCATGTAACGAAGAAACTAAATTATTTCATGTCAACGCTGATCATGAAGAGATTCATCTTTCTAAATCAATTGAAAGTTGTCAAGGAGATGGTATATTTACTTTTGGACAGAATGTATTTGAAAATGATTTTGTATTAGCATTTTGTAGTTCATTGTATTAAATGTACGGTGTTGTATTATCGAAAAAGGTAGAAAACTTAACATTTGATTTCGTACCACATTACAAATCTACAGATTATATCAACATTAAATTAATTAGACACTAATTCTAGGAAATTTAAAAATATATTTAACTAATTTGAGTAGTTATTATAATGTAACCAAATTTTACACATAAAAGGGCAAGGTAGGGATGAAAAGCATACCTGTAGAATTCGGGAGAATTGCACTTGAACAATTTTGTTGCTGCATCGCCAACACAGCATACGTATGAAGAGAAGAAGAAAGCATTATGTTCCACCAAGTAATGGCCTCAGTCCTTTTATTTCTGTAGAATTATACACTGCTGAACATTTCACAAAAAAGATAATTCGCTTTAAAAATGAATATTAATTTTTTTTCGTGAAATGGTATATTGACATAAATACACTGACATTTCATGAACCTAAGAAATTGTATACGCTGATATGTAAGTTAAGTGAGCTTCCAGATTAAAATGTGGCACATATTACGTCCATTTGAATAGGACTTTTCTCGGTAATCAAAGTATGAAAAGCATACATGTAGAATTCGGGAGAAATGCGCTTGCACAATTAAATTCCTCCTTATCTGACTTTCAAACCAAAGACGCAAGAACATGTTATTTTGAGTCTAACACTAATAGTGAAATGCAAGGTTTGTATACCAGCTTCTTATGCGCCGCATCTTTTATCATAACAACTAACCAAACCTCGGCAATCTCGATATGCACGATATGTGATTTTTCCTGTAATTCTGTTACTATTTTTGTGAATATATTATCAAAAGTCAGTAAATACAAACACCTTTTATTTTACGTACTACATGTCATGTATATATTTCCATCTTCGGATGGGAAGACCAACAACGCAAGTATTATCTACTGATTCTTCCAGAGATTTTCACTGTATTTGAGCCTTGTAGTAATTTTCTCTTATATTTAATAGCGCCGAAATGAACAAATAATACAGTTTAATTTATTTAATTAATCTCAGGAGTGATAGTTGACAGACGTAATAGATATTAAACTCTGCACACATACGACATGGGGAAATGGAGAAAAAGAGAATGAACCAACAATACAACGAATCCAGCCTGCCTTTTCACTTTAGATCATTACACATGCCCTGTATCTTTCGGCTCTTTCAGCATTGTCTCTTTTGTAATCATCTCGATTTTGTAAAATTATTTTCCGATTATTATTCCTTTATGACTTTCTCCATTTACTTACATGCTAAATTCAATCCAAGTTTTTTGAAATAATTTTGAAGATTCTAGAAATGTTTATTTCACACATATTTTTCGTTTGATTTATTAATAAATCAATAAACAGTTGAAACTCTACAATGTAAGTCAATCACTGAGAAAAGAACATATTTTTCTTTCCTTCAATCAAGTTTTAAGAGTATTGTAGAACGCCATGCAGTGCTCAGATTAGATGGAAATGCAATAGAATATGACGGCAATCACATTTGGAAATAATCGTTATATATTTTATGTTGAGCTTGGTTTGCATTGTTTGTTAGAATAGTTAATATTATGAAACACAAATGCAGTGGATGGAGATGGAATTTTATTAAAAACACAAGTGACATTCTAACAAACGGCCGTCTGAATTAAGCAATTACCTGCACTAATGGCAAATTTTTCCTGGAACCGAATGATTTTCCTCATAAGACACGCATAAATATTCCCTCTTTTCCCAGCCACATGGCTAAGCGGTCAACGACCAGGCACATTTTGTAATTTGCTTTATTAATCGGTCACCTCAAGCAATTTCGAACTGTATTGTAATTGGAAAAGGAAAAGCGGTGGAGATTACTGTTTAATGAATATCTTCATCCACCGGGATATATTTGTCAGATTACTTCGAAGGGTCACTTGTCTCTCAGGGGGATTAATTTCTGTTTTAGGCAACAAGTGATGATATTAGTAAATTTATTTTAATGAAACAACGACGCGTTTGCTTCTCCCATTTCACAGCATTCCTATGTTTTGCAAACTCTTGCTTTCCTTCTGTGGGAGTCTGTGAAGGACTCGCTGAGTACACCGAGTACACGCATCCGATCTAAAGGTCATAAGGTCATTCGCGAAGTCGTTGTCAGACGGCTCTGCTGTAAAAGTACTAAAGGATGTGATTTATTATTTAGTGAAGCTGTAAAGTGAGTGTCTCGAGTAAGGGAATCAGTGACTAGTCAGGCGTGTGTCTTCATATAATCCGAGAGAAGGGAAACGATACTATATACCATGTTTAAATTATATTTTGTCATTTATGCTAATTAAAAATGTTAAAGAGAATGAACTCTTTCATAACAATTTGCACAATTAGGTTTGATTTACTCTTCCAGTGATCTTCCAGTAGCCTTGATTAAGCGAACACTTTTATTAACGGCCAATTTTTGCAGGAACCCTTGGTGAGCGCGTAAGACAGGTTTCCGTGTACTTGGCATCCTTCAAATGATTTCCTACCTCAGCACTTGATCTATTCGATCTTCCCATATCCTTGTTCTCTTTTGTGATTGCTGAAATTCTAGTGTGTTAATGTTTGTCTGATTAGTTGCATTTGCCTTAGGCGGCGATGTTTACCCCGGGAAGACGAACACAGACCCGGTCGAGGAGAACCAGTCGTACCTGGAGTCGTACACCAAGTACATGTACTACATGGGACTGTGGACGAAGCGCAGGTACTTTCCAGGGCTGAGCCCGCTCTTCTGGTTCGTGGTGCCCGCCTACATCTTCTTCTTCATCACCTCCGCCGTCGAGCTCGCGCACAATTGGGGCGACCTCAACGCCATGACCGAGACCGTCGACATGACGCTCATATTCGCCGTCACAGGCTACAAGGTCTTCAACGTTATGTGGGACGAGAAGGAGTGGAAACGCTTGGTCACGGTCGTGGAAAACAATTTCAATAGGTCTGAATTCAATAATTTAATTTTTTATGCACAATATATTTATTAGTATGTTATATTAATTAAAGTCATTATTTTGATGAGCATGGTACACTTTTATCATTATTTTATAGATCATTCTACTAAATATACTATATATGCTTATTACTTAAACCACTGATATGACTACTCATTAAATTAAGTACACTATTGAAGAAAACTAAAAACAATCTATGGCAAAACTGACTAGACAATTTTTACATTATTTCTCCCCCATACGTCACATACAGTTTTTGACTGTTTTTGACTAAATTAATAAATAAATAAATATTAAAAGATATATGGAGAATGTATTGAAAACAAAAATCTATTTCCGAAATATATTGAGATTTCCAGGTGTTGATCATTTCTTTCTCTATATTTCGTATTTAAAATGAGAGTTTGGTAAAAACAAAAATGTAACATAAACTTACTGATTAGTTTAACAGTGTAGTGTATTTAGAGGTCTTATAAATAACATCAATTTTCGAAACATTAATTCTTAGAGACATTAAAAAAATATAAAGGGCAATTAAAATGTATCAAGAACTTTAAGGAGAACGTTTATTTTTAAAAATACGAGACATAAACAGTGCAGTGTACTACATGTGCAACAGGCTTATCGAACAGATGCAGAGTTGGTAACTGAAGAGGAGGGTTGCCAAACACAGCACAAAAGAACTCGGATAGCGTTTTCACTTGTCAGGGCGCGCCGAGAGCACACTGTGCCCTTGGCGAGGGGAAGTAGACGCAACAATTTCATAGGATTACACAGTTATAGCGGGAGGCAAGCAAATTGTTCTTGTAAGCTTCCTTTAGTAGTTTTAAAAATAACATCAACTTTCGGAAAAGAATTTAGTAACATCTAAAAAAAATACTAATAGGTACTAAAATTTGTCAAGAACTTTAAAATTAATTTTTATTTTGAAAAACATGATATATAAACACATTAAAAATTAAATGTCAAAAGCTATTTATTTAAAATTGGAATTATCGTTTTTAAGTTTAATAGATACTTGGATGTGCGGGATACATTCCGGCACAGTTGCCAACGTTTCGACCGTCATACTGCGACCTTTCTCAGGGCGAAAGATTTTGACGGTCTAAACGTTGGTCACTAGGACGCGTCGTCATACTGCAGCCTTCTTCGGGTCAAAATATCACGGCGGACGAAACATTGCCCACGTGGCTAGGAGGCAGTATCTCCCGAACAACCAAGTATCTATTAATTCCATCTACGCTTTCGATTTGAAGTTCATTCACGTGACCCGTACGTTTGACGACCTTACTGTACGGGCAAGCGACCAAGGAGCGAAGAGAGACTCCTAAAATGCTCTCTTCCACAGACCAAAGTTCCGCGTGAAGCCGGAGGACCGCTACATCATGGAGGACAGCGTGCGCAGCAACCGCTACTGGGGCACGGCGTGGACGACGCTGGTGAGCTCCATGCTCACCGTGTTCACCGTGCGGCCCATGATCGAGAGCGCCATCAAGCGGCGCAGGGCGGTGGCCCGGGCGGCGGCGCTGCCCCTCAACAGCACTGAGGAACTGGAGCCGCTGCCCAGCCTCTGGCACCTGCCCTACAGGTCGCTCCCTGCCACGCGGATTCTTGGCTCTCCGGAATGAACCGCGTGTCAGTCGTACTATCAGTAGAGCTCTGAAGATGGAACTGTAATGGAACTTCATTATCTGTGCACGTCTTCTAGAATTCAGTGGGAAATATAGTTATTCAAATTATCGTTCTCCATGTTGTCGCGGCAGGAAGTATTATTCCTTGATGAAGGACATAATGCGGGAAAAGATCTCCATCTTGCTGATTTACCCTTGAAAATAGATTTTATTACATCAGAGCGAATATATTGTTAACAATCATTACATAAACCACCCATTTTCTTTCTGTATTCAAAATTCAAGTAATATATGACTTAGGGTAGAGTTCACAGAATTTTACAAACGTGCACAGAACTAACTTCTCCCCGTAGCATGTCACACGCAGTTTTTAACTGCTTTTGACGTACAATAAATAAATAAAAAATGTCACAAAAAGATGGCTGAAACGACAGCCCCATCGACTGAGACGCGGCTCATCTCGGGAAGCAGTGACTACAGCTGCGGAAACCTACGAATACCCACCCCTTCCAGGCTGCTTGGTGATGATGATGATGATGATGATGATAATGCGTTTGGGATCGGACAATGGTCAGCCACATGGGGGAAGAGATTTACAGGAGAGACAGGTGAAAGTTCAAAGAATTCTTTCAATCAGACTATCAAAATAAAAAGCTAATGTATTAAAAGATACTGCTTACATTGCTGAATCGTATTACACTACTTCGTATAGTGGCTTGTCGGTGTCTTGCAAAGACGAAAAATGGTAAATATCACAATTTGCTAGTTGAATGGCTTACTGTTGTCTAGCCCCAAGCGCCTCAATTATAGAGAAAAGAGAGTAGTATATCTCTCCAAGCTTCCGCTGGAGAACATACATTGAGAGTGTGGTCCGTCAGAAAAGCGTGTGATTTCACGCTAGTGGCAGCACGTTTTTATGTTTGTTTTAATACTTGGGTAGAGATTAAATACCTTCCTGTTATCATTATGGAAAAGATCCACGGCAATTGTTGAGGAAACCTTAAGGTTCATGACGCTTACTCTACATTTTGTTCCATAATTTCTTATTCATTGAGCATTTGGCATTGTGCTACATAGTGGCTTCTATAACTTCAAATGTATGATTCGCACACATGCCACGTAATGCAAATGACGCCATTCATTTTCAGTTTTTTTCGTTAAGTTGTTTGCCAATCACACTGGATCATTAGATAAATAGAATAAGGTATTGTCTTTGTAAGTGAACCTGAGAAGATGAATTTTTATTTAGTCATAAGTAACGATTGAAATGACTACAATTTTTTCTTTTATACGAGGTCTAACACATGGTTTGTATTGCATACAGACGTCACAACAGTCGCAGGCTATACAGCCATCTTATAATCGTAGTCTCCTACGCACGACATGACTGTTTGGATTTAATGGCGTTTTAATGACATTTTTTGTAAATTAATACTCAGAATATTGATGAAGTAAATGGTAGAAACAAGGATACGGGAAATGAAAGAATCCTGAGGCAAGTTGACAAATATCAATCACAAAATTCACAAAGGACTGGATTGGAATCTTACATTTTCATTTCGATACTCTAACGCGCTGTAGCTACTTCCCTACAGACATCTCGCATTTCCTTTCAAAAAGCTGCACAACATGATTTAGGAAGGATCCTGTGTGTTGGGCAGAACGTGGTCACCGTTTGATCACGTGACGGGCTACCCGTACGCCTTCGTGTACGCGCTGCACCTGTTCATCGCCGCCATGCAGATCGTGTTCGTGCCCGTGTTCGACATGTTCCTCATCGCGCTCATCAACTACACCTGCGGCCAGTTCGTCATCCTGCAGAAGGAGCTGCGCAACGTGCGCCGCGATGCCAAGTGAGTGGTCAACATGGCGTGACACTTTATTTTTTATTTATTTATTTTTTATTTATTTTTACGTCAAAAACAGTTAAAAATTGTGTGTGACGTGCTATGGAGAGAAATGAGTTCTGTGCACGTTTTCAAAAATTTTGTGATCCCTACCCTAAGACATATACTACTTGAATTTTGATGACAGAAAGAAATTGAGCGTTTTTTACAAGGATTGTCAACAAAAATATTCGCTCCAATGTGATAAAATCTATTTTCATGGGTAAAACAGCAATTTATTTGGGCTCTTATCTCTCATCATATCCTTCGTCAAGGAAAAATACTTCCAGCAACCACATCATGGAGAACGATAATTTGAATAGCTATATTTACCACTGAATTCTAGAAAAAGTGCACACGTCCAACCACAACATATATGTTTTTACTAAATGTTTTAATGATATTTGATAAACTAATTATTATTAGTTTATTTATATTAATTAGTTTATTTATATTAATTTTCGTATGTTATGTCTGTGTTATTAATATTTAAATTAGGTTATTTGGAATACGGTTCTATGTATATTTGTGGACAGTCAATTGAAGAATAAGAAAATATTTTAATAATTACCTGGATTAAATTATTTACCCAATTCGACATTTTGCCCATAATAGTAATCATGTATTTCTTACACAGAGCTCGCTTTGCACGTGGTAACGCAGTGGCACACTGTTGTCTATAAAGCATTGTTGACTGGGGGGATCTAGAGATCCAGATCCGATGGTAGTGGATGTTAGCTAGCGACCTAACAGCATGGCTGGGACGAATTCAGTATCCGTCTAGAGAATAAATTAAGGTTCGGCTGCTCTGATCGGTAGATTCTCGGGATTTCTCCGATCAATATTAGGTAAATGCCAGAGTAGAACTTTAACAAACGCCGTACATACTGCACAAGATCTTTCCTTGTAGAGGAACTCGCGACTGCATAGGTGGTCGTGGCTTCTGGGAAGACTTGCAAACGACCACTCGACTCCGAGCTTCACGGTGGGAGTCACATCGTTAGTTTCAAGGTAGAGGCAGTGAGTTGGTGGCTTGCCACCAACCGGCCCTTGCGTTGGATTGGGCCTGAGGTTCGTCAGCCGGCACCCTCTGTGCAGCTGGGCAGCGGGCTTCAAACTCATAAAAGTCCAGACGGGGAGCTTGACCTTCCCTGCCAGTGTTGCCAAGGTTCCGGCGTTCCGGCGGTACTCACGTCGATAGCTTCAAGGTGGAAGCAGTGAGTAGACGGGTTGGGGGCACACTGGGCTTTGGCCTGGCGGCCCGCAGTTGGGCATTTGGCTTCGTCGTGGCAGTGGCCCGACACTCTGGGCATAGAGGAGGGACTTATCCCGGCGCATGTGAGTGGCGCATTGTTTTGCCTCCGATACCGGCCTGGATAACCGGTAGCTCTGAGCTGGCAGGGCGGCCCGACCCAGGCATTGAATGGGAAGGTTACTGTGAGGGTAAACTGTGTACAGGGGGAATCCAGATACTGGCATTTTGGCGTACTTGTACTACGGCGGCGAGGGGTGCGGATAAAGGCGAAAAGCTTAGATGTCCATCGCGAGGTGAATTACATCTGGTAGAACAAGTCATTGTGCAGTGTAGTAGACCACGCAGAGTTCACAAATGCACAAGATCTTATATTTCCCATCCATATCTCATCCCTTCTTCTTACACAACACACTTAGAAGCATTACATTACCAGAAACGTCGGAAGAGTTTGTCCCCGTCGACGTCGAGTTCGGCGCCGGATCTCATGTTCCAACGAGAAGAAACACTGTGAACATGCACTACATTTACGGGAATTATGAAAATCTTATTTCATGCTCTAAGAATTGATAATTACATACAACTTATATGTTTTTCCTAACTATTTTATTGATATGTAATAGAATAATAAAAACCATATTTTTGTTATTCGTCTATGGCACTGGAACACGTACAAATTGTTCCGACAACTCATGATCTCCCGCTACGTCTGCCACGTCCATTCGGTTTATTTCGCAATGCGTGATGTGGCCTGTTGGGGGTGGCTAGCTTGATGCCACACAGTAGTACCATCTAGAATCGAATTGAGGTTACGCCAGCCAAGAAGTTCTTACTTTATCGATAAAAACCATTTTTCCGACTTGTGGTAATATACGACATACTAGCGTTCGTGCTGAATGTGTTGTGTGAAATCAATTGCCTGACTTTCTTTCCGAAGGATATGTTCTAGGGATGTTTGCTTGTTCATGAAACCAATGTCTCCGATTGAAAATAAACTCAGTACTTTTGGTGAACGAGACATCATATACACCCATACGTATTTAAAATACTTTAAATACTCAAAATACAGTGAATACAATTGTCTTTTATCTTTTTATTGCAAAAATATACAGTAATTGTCAATGACAACGAATTAGTAATTGTCAGTCACAGTGCCAACAGTACAAGTTAGGTGTTCCTTTGAAAGGTTCAAGAGTACATTGCCTTCACCTTAATTCATTTAGTTATACTAATTGATCATGAGTAAAACCTTTCATTCATAGGCTTCAATCTAGACGGACTGCTCTCAATGATTGTAGACAATGGGTATTTCAAATATAAGTATTTAAATACTGCCCAATCCTAAAAAGACGTAATGCAAAAATAATACTATATTTACATTTACATGATTTTTCTTAAAATACGAGTAATTAAACTAAAAAATCAACGAAAGAAAACAAAAAATGTATATCTGGGTTAATTTTTCCACTAACTTTGGAATGAAAGCAAAAATAAGACAAACGAATTTTATTTTTATTAAAGTATTTTAAGTGTAATTTTAAGTATTTTAGTATTTCTTCTTTTAAGTGCACCCGTTTTATGCATTTAAATATACCTCCAAAATATATGCCAAAAACTCAAAAATACATTTTTTCAAATACAAAATGTATTTAAAATAGTATTTCAAATATTAGTTTTCAAATATCGGCCACCCCTATCTATGACGCAATGATGACTAATGAAGTACAAAAATGAAATATATAGAGAGTCCAGTGAGGAAGGAACGAGTTTTGTGAACTTAATTTGAGTGAGTTAATACCCATTACATTGTCTTTCATTCAGTTCTTGTTTACAACTAATGAAAACTAATATAATCTGAATCTATACATTTTTACGTAGCAGTTTGCATTCAGAGGTCTGCCAACGCTATCTAGGGATCCTAGTAACTTCGTACTTTGTATCCTAGGTGGCACAGGTGGGTATTGGCTTAGCATAGTCCATCTGCAAACGAGCAGTACACTAATCAAGTTAGGATTCAATATATTGAACAAAGTGTGTTATTATTTATCAACTTAATATTTGAGACAATCTCCATCTGGTGCTGCAAAATATTAATATGATATTATCAAGCCGTTCTCACACGCTGCAACAAAGAGTATATTGGATTACCTGATGGAGGCAGAGTAGTGATAATTTACCCATCAAATCTAGAGACGGATTTGAAGTACCAAATGGTTATCTTCAGTTCACTCAATGCTTTTATTAATAATAGAAATGCGAATAATGAAACAGATACATTAACAAGAAACTACGATGCATTGATGAAGGAGAATTACAAAAGATTCTCTCAATTGGAAATATGAAAAACATACAAACATGAACATGAACAAGGGTGAATTATGGAGAAGTTAAAAAAGAGCGTTCATGTGAAAAGGTGAAAGCAAAGAATTTGGTGAAATTGAACTGTCTTCTCATGTCTGGAAAGAGCTCCCTAGTTCGTGCGCCCACTCGCCAAAAAAATACTGGTATCTGGTTTCTCCACCAATCTGCCCACGACGTTCGGCCACTGCCGCGAAACCTGAACATTAAAGTGAAAGTATTTGTCTTCAATTAATACGAGTTATAATTTGAATCACGTTTTAGTAGTCGTTTCTAGACGGTTTTAGTCGTAAAACATTTGGAAATTCGTTGTAGAGCTCTGAAGAAATTATCATTATTGAGTAATTTTTAATATTTAAAACAAGTAAATATTTTTTGAGCTTATTGAAAGAATTGAATTGATACTCATTGAAAGAAATTTCAAAAGCAGAACATAAAATAAGAACTTTTAAAAAGTTCTCATCACTTATTGTTTCGTTGTAACTCCATTTCCCTATCCATCACACACAATTTTCTGGACTTTGTCTTTGTCTAAGATTTTGGCTGTTTTATGTCATTTTAAAAGTGAAGTTTTGAAACAGAATTCATTCTGAATAACCAAGAAAATTCAGAGAAAATTTAGAATAAGTTTTAGAAGTCAGGGTGATTTATAAAGTAATTATGATACTTAAATATTGTACTCACCTTATCATTGATACATCATTATTTTTGCTATAATATTTGTTTGTTAAGTACAATGGAACAATCCTTTAGTGGTGATATCAGGGAGTAGACAAATAACGAAAAAACCAAACGTTTTGAATAGTAGAAGCTATACCATTTTTGTTTGTGAAAGGATGGGTATTTAGCGTCCTGAGATTAGGAAAATACTGTGAAATTGTGCTGAGGCTAGGTGTAATAGGTGCGGGAGAAAATTACATGGAGTTGTAATATATAGAAAGGAGAGTTGCGTGAAAATGTCTTGTGTGTATGTGAGGGTTGTGTGTGGAATTGGGGGTATGGAGTTGTATGCAGGGGTAGTTATGTGAAGTTGTAATGTGTGTGGGAGAAGAGTTGTTATAATTTGTGTTATTTGTGAGAGAGTTATGTGGAGTTGTGTTGTGTGTGTGCGGAGGGCGCACTTGGAGGAGAAGGCGGGGCGGCCGGCGGCGGCGGTGCTGCTGGGGGCGCTGGAGGCGGAGGACACGGAGGCGAGCGCCGCGCTGGACGAGGAGATGCACACGCGCATCCGCGACTACGTGGAGCACCACGAGACGCTGCTCAAGTAAGGCCGCGCCCACGTACTCACCTGGCCACACGATAAACTGAAAACGTTAGCCCTTTAATTCGGAAGCAATGTAAAATGTAAAATGTAATTACGTTACGTTTACGTTACGTTTACGTTACGTTTACGTTACGTTTACGTTACGTTTACGTTACGTTTACGTTACGTTTACGTTACGTTTACGTTACGTTTACGTTACGTTTACGTTACGTTTACGTTACGTTTACGTTACTTTTACGTTACGTTTACGTTACGTTTACGTTACGTTTACGTTACGTTTACGTTACGTTTACGTTACGTTTACGTTACGTTTACGTTACGTTTACGTTACGTTTACGTTACGTTTACGTTACGTTTACGTTACGTTTACGTTACGTTACGTTTACGTTACGTTTACGTTACGTTTACGTTACGTTTACGTTACGTTTACGTTACGTTTACGTTACGTTTACGTTACGTTTACGTTACGTTTACGTTACGTTTACGTTACGTTTACGTTACGTTTACGTTACGTTTACGTTACGTTTACGTTGTTAATATTAATGTAATAATTTCGTACGCTGTTTTAATATAAAACTCAGAAATAAATAAATAAAGAATGAAAGAAATAGTTAATTACTGGAATGGAAAAATATTCTACTTTAGTTTAAGATACAAAAATTTATTAATTGCCTTTAAAGAAATAATTTGTCTACATTTTTGTTACAGATTTTGCGTTGAACTCGAGTCAGTATGCAACAGGCAACTGCTGTCTCACTTCTTTTGTACTTCAGTAATTGTATGCACATCCGCTTTCCAGCTGGCAGATGTAAGTGCTTCAAAACAATATGATTTGTATTAATTAGTAAATATACACAACATACATAAAATATGCTTTGACTTCGTTTCAGAGGCAAGGAGGAATAACCAAACTTGCTGCTTATGCGGAACTATTATGCTGCGCTAATTTCGAGATGGGCATGTTTTGCTTCTTTTGTGACCGTCTTATACGAGAGGTACTTTTATCACATTGATATATTCATATTAAACTATTATTCTGCTGTTATGCTCCATATCAACTCATACTTTCCATTAATAGTGGCTTGTTTCCTTTTTATATTGCATATTTTTTCTTATATTCTTTAGTTTCCTTACTTTACTTCATCTGCATTTCTTTCGTCTGCGTATTAAGTTTATCCCTAAAATTCTCTGTTATGTACTACGTAACTCACATTCATCTTTTGTTCGTTCAGTTACTCCGTCCCTACTACTTATTTATATCTGAAATTTCCAAGGCTTTGTACGGCTGGCAAGAATGTTATAAGCAATTAAGTAGTTTTTGTGGCTAAGACGGAATTTTGGCAATTAGGTCAGTTATTAGTGTCAAGTGACAGTTATTAGTCATTTTTAACGCACCTTGTTTAAATATTTTCCATGTGTGGTTTTAGAGCACGGCGGTGGGGTATGCGGTGTATTGCAGCGAGTGGTACCACAGCTCGCTCAAGTTTCGCCGCAGCGTCTCTATTATCATGTCCCGCGCCCTGCGCCCCTGCTATCTTACCTTCGGCCGCTTCACCGAGCTCTCCCTCGAGACGTACGCCGGGGTGAGTCGAACTACAACGTCCCCCCCCACACACACACACATACTCTCGCATACAATCCGACATTGCAGGACGTGTAGATACTTCTTTGGATTTTTCTAATATGAAGTAACAAGTTCGTTAGTCTCTCCAAAATGTGCTCTCGTCAAAGCTTCTGGTGATTCATTTGAAAGATGGATATTTGGTGAAACGAACATTAAAGTATATGCTGTTATATATTTAAACTAGTGATGCTAAAACAGCACGTACTTTCTCGCCTGCATTTTCACGCAAAATTTCGCAACTTTTTGTTTCCCAACATTTTCTCTATTTTCGTAATTGTCATTGTAGAAAGACGCCGAAAATATTTTGAATTTTTACAATGACGGTTTTCAACGAGATGAGGCGTGCACCATTCTCTTCAACATCCTTTACACTACTCAACAACAAATTTTAATAAAAAATGATGGAGCCATTTTTTGAAAAAATGAAAAATGTCCCAGGAGCATACCCCGTCATGTAAAGTACCCCGAAAATTAAAATATTGGTTTCAAATTCAAGGAGCCGCGATGTTAGCCAGATCGATTGGGGAATATCAATTTTGGAAAAAACTATCTGAACGGTTTAGCCGCTAGCGTTGTTCACAGACGGACATACAGACGGAGGGACGAAAAGACAGACAGACCGACGACAGAAAAGACAGACGTTTACCGTCATTCGATTTTTCGGTATCAAGCACTCACAAAACACGGCATCTGGCTACACCACGTGTTAGAGTTTTTGTTTCTAAATTTAGCAAGTGGATTTATCAACTTTTTCAATACCAGGGCCCTGAAATAAGAATTTTCTACCGAGAATTCACCGTTTTTTCTTACAGCATTACATACATTTCTCTCTATTCCGTAGCAAGAAAGTAAAAATATGTACGAGAGTGATAGCATTTAAAACAGTTACCACATATTAAAAATACAATGAAAGACCTTGTCAAGGGAATTTAACTAGCATCCATGTGAAAGTTTTCTTTAAATTCACTTTATTTTTCTGTATTGTATGTAGCAAAAAGTACCATTCCTTTTTGTATCAGGTCTGTGGCTGCACATTTATCTGGGTAATGAGCCAACGAAAAAATCTAATTCGCCAAGCCAAACATTTCCAACAAGTGTAAAAGTTACATTTTAGCTATGTAGAAATTAAATTTTTATAAGTCTGTAATATTATAAGTGACCTTCAAATATACTTTTTTTATAGTGGAAAAGATTAGAAAGTTTGCCGTATCAATGACGAAACTGATTTTTGTCGTTGGAAATTGCGAATTCAGAACAGTTTCAGTAAAATCTTCCTTAACGTTCAAAATTATGTGAGATTTTTTGTCAATTAAATTTATTTTAATTGAATTTTACTTGCTTACGTGATTCACCATTTACAAATATGTGTCTGCAACGCCTAGTTCGCTCTCAAACATGTTTAATTACAACACATTTCTGATAATACACGTAATATAGATTTCAGTGAATTCGAATTAATTTTACAAAATGTTTATTAACATTAAGGGATTCATTTGACACAAGAACACAAAAAAATAAATAAAATAAAATAGTTAAGATAAAGAAAACACAAACGTATACACAAAACATTTATGACAATACTTGAATTATTTAAGGTCTGTCTCATTACATTTATTATACGTGTAGCTCATAAACAGATTTTTAAACATCATTATAAACAAATAAACTCTTAGTATAGTAATAGAGAGCTCGTAAAGTTTTCTTGAAACTTTTTGAGGCGAATTACGAGTACTATAATTTTATACGTACAGATTATTGTCTGATCATTGCATGAACATTTTAATAGAGTTAACAGAAAATTTTATCTAACCTATTATTTTTTCCATTTTTACAGATACTTCGAATATCGTTTGGATATTTCTCCGTTCTCAACGGAATGAACGAATGAAAACTTCTGTTGAAATTAAGTTCACTAAGGAATATCTCTGAAACATAAAATTAAATTCGATGAAAAGTTGAAAAGTCATGCAGTTTCGTGAGCTTCGTCATTTATCACATGCACCCTTGTTCACATTTTATTACTTTCATAAGACATCTTAACAATTTATTAAACAAATCAGAAGATACTTTAAAAAATTAGTAGTTTAATACTGCTTCCTTGATATGTTTTCCTTTTGGAATAAGATTTCGTCACCTGTGAGATAGTATATTGTTTAATATCATGCAGGTACTTCTTTTCACACTAGATATTTGCATTTTTATCTGGAAATATTTATTCTGTTTGAAAAATAACGATCTAGTTTAAAAATGTACTCGTGATTTTAAGGATATTGCTTCAGAAATTAATAGAGCGAAGTGTTTCATTTGTAACTAGTCATGTCCCGATTATAATTCGTTACTTTATGTATTTATTTCAGTCAAATTGCTGTTGTTTGAAAATAATATGCATATTACTTGTTTGTTGAGAGAGAGAGAGTTTCTTGAAAATTACACTTACAGTCTCTGCATTTTATTTTTAATCGAATATTGATGACAATTTAATGTTTAAATATTAAAGGGAGTGAAAAATATTTGTTTCAAATACTTGTGGACAATTCTGCGTATGATGTGCGTACTTAATATTGTCAATTGTTTATAATTATTAGGGATATTGAATGTTATATCTCTAGTGTAGTCCTCAAATGTTGTAGTAATGTCCTCAAATGTTAAATAAATTGAATTAAGAAATGTCAATAAATTTAAATTGTATGAGAAGTGTCAGTGGAGGAAGAAACTAATTGTTTGCGTTACAAGTGACTGAGAAAAATTGACACATACAACATGGAGCGCAAAAAATCAGAAGAAAATGTGTAAAGGAGTCAATAGTAAAATACATGTAAATTGAAGTTCCTCTTAAATACACTCTCACATGTAATGCAGAATTTTGTTTAAAGGAGCAAGGGAAAGTGAATTTGCTTTGTTCTGGCGAAACCCTTTAAATGCAACGTCAAATCACTAAAAGTTATTTCAAATAAAATATAATACTTAATAATTATTTTGGCATATCTAAATATGGGACATTAGCATTAAATTGTCACCTTATGAATCGATCCTTGAACTCAACTTCCAAATTACTATCGTCATATACTACCTTCCTTTTAGTCTAGTCTCCTAGACTTCTCCTATGATTGAATGGAAATGTCCAAAATTTTGAGAGTTTCATCTTTATATTTGCCTATTAATGGAATTTTAAATGTCCACATCCCAAACATAAATTATTTCATCTATCGGTTATGCTGTATACCAAAAATGTGTATTGACAAGAACATACGTCAAAGGAAAAGTGAAGGAGCTCCAACTATAAATTTTAAAACTACTGTTATATTAAGGGAATGGTAATGAACTACTCATTAAGTAGTTCGTACTCATTTTTTAAATTCCACAATAATGTAAATATGGGGAGAAAAATTCGATCTTTTAAAGATATCGCAGTCGATTTTCATCATTTTTGAAGACGTCTCTCTTGTTTCATATCATTTACATTCAACAACTCTTACTTCTAAATAACATCTAAATAAATAATGTACAGTTGGCAAATAACATAATTCTAAATGAGTTGTCACCAACTAGTATCAAATATTATCTTACTTTACTATTGATAGTCATTGTAGTTTTGGCATGTGACACGCGAAGTGCTTCGACTGCAAAGACAAAAGAGGAGACAGGCATCAATTTAACATTCCAAGAAGCGCCAGGGAGACGAAGAATAAAGGAGTAGAAGCTAATTGCCTTGGGAGTGGAGGCGTCATATTAATGAGAACTATTATCCAAATAAGGAGAGGGGAGAGCGTTTATGAAGCAGCAGCTACTTTTTCCGTAGAACAACGGAAACTGCTGGTCTGATCATGGCAAAGAAACAGAACGAAGATATCCAGGGTAAGCGAATATTTACAGGTAAAACTATGTTTAATTCTGTATAAATTTCAAATCAAATCAAAAATCAAAAGCTCTATTCATTAGTTTAACATATAAACAGTATCTAATTATTAATAAACTTACACTTCAAAGTTTCAGGTGACATAGTGTATTTATATTACGTTAAGTATTAAAATTAGTAATGTATTCTGGAAAGTCAGCAATACTGATGTGTACATTAATGTAACGCTACACAAAATTCCAGAAACTTTCAAAATAGACCGGAACTCAGTTGAACTCATTTGAGATAATTTTCACTTACGCTGATGTGTTCGCGTTTGTAAATAAAAGCTAAAAAGTTTTCGTAATGCAATATGGATGTATAACGAAAATAAAGTATATTTTCTAAATAGAAGAACACTTTTACTACATGTAAAAACGAGAGTTAACTCAACAGGGAAATATTAATTATTTTAAAACCTTAAGTTTGCAAACAGTTTTACTGGATAATTTTTTTCGTTCCATTACCAGTATTTTTTACTCATGATAAAGTCACTATCAAATAAGATGTGATTCACGAAATTTGTTTCTTCAATTGAACTTAAAATAAATTGGTTATTTATGAATTAGACAAATATTAAGCCTTATATGGTGAAATAAATACAAATGTGGTGCATATTAGTTTGCAATGAATGATTCAACGAAAGTTTTAAGAGTTTATGTTGATCACGATCTTTAAAATTAGATTTTATTAACATAAATTATCAGTATGTGATTTTGCCTCTCTGTACCCGTATTCCCCGCTTAAAATTATTTATTTCATTGCTATTTTGACGCTATAAAAACATTCTTTCAATTTTATTGTGGCAAATTAGTTAAAGGAATAAAAAGAGACAACGCCTTCTTTACAAATCCCATACAGCAGGAAAATATTTTGCTTATTATTTCTGTTTCAAATTTACACAATAGTGTTTCCAATGACTTACTAATTAATTATATCACTTATATAATTTCAATACATTTGTACCTTTCTTTAGGAGCGAATGTTTTTGTTATAAAATATTATCAACAAATATATTTGCTCCTTTTATTCATAATTCAACTATGTCGTAAAAGTGAGTGAAGAGATAGAAGAAAACTGCTGTTGTACTCCCACTGAACGCCACTTCCAGTTGTTACTGTTTTTACACGTTAAAAAATAACAAGAAAAAAACAAAATTTAATCAATGAATTTTTTTTTATTTTCATGCTGTTGTGTAAGTTAATTCAAATTTATTTGTTAAACATTCCTCCTAAATGGAACTCTAGTAAGAAGTTCAGAAATTTGCTAAGAATTTTAAATAAAATACCCATTAATTCTTAATCTTTAACTAGCACATCCTTTAGTTTTTAAAAATTCACTAGCAAATAAACAAGATTACTTTCTTTCTTCCCCGAACATACACGAAAATACACGACTAATTTTTATATTTTAACCGTCAATAAAGAAGATAGAGGGATATATTGAATATCATGTATGACAAACTAAGAAACGTCTTACCAACAGGCCTGTCTAAAAGAGATTCCTAATATTTTCATCAAACTTGTGTTTCTAATTTTTTTAAACATTCAATTTTTCACATAGATAATTACAAAAACAGAGACTCCAAGTTCTATGATAACGTTTAAACGAAGTGTTAGGGTAAAAATACAATGAAGTTACCGTCTTTGAGGTAAAAACTTCCAAATCAATATCTAATACAACTTCTCAGAGAACATTTACAAGAAAATTTGATGGATACTTTGTAATTGAATTTCTAGTTTATACAGAGACCGAATGGTAAGTTACGACGAAGAATCACAGACAAGCTAAGAAAATTCAAAACAATTTCATAAATTTCGACCAGATATAAATTAAAATTAATAATAACTAATAATAACTAACTACAATGGAAATTTTAAAATGTGTAATTTGAAAACGTTTGAGACATGATAAGCTTGGCACTTTTAAACCCCACCCCCACCCCTTCTCCAAAAATGGAATTTTTTTTGTCATGTCACCACGGGGACAGATCTGCTGCTTGTTGCGCGCAAAAAAGCATATATTTGACAGATTTGAAAACGTGTGCCACTTCGTTTACTAATTCTTTCATAAACAATACTTCATAAGAAAGGCGTTCGTGCGTCTGTTGTCTCATTATCCGTTGGGTTCAGACCAATCTTCCCGAGGTGACATGGTGTCAAAAAGTTGCAAAGTAGCTTAGTAGGAAATGTGAGAGACCAGGAGCGAATTAAATTTAAATGATTAATTTTAAAGAACATATGAGGTTGCCACTATTCTGATGGGATAAAAGTGACAACACAATAAGACATAAGTGTCATTGAGTGTTTTTTTTCGTGCAGAGATATATGCCGACGTCATAACTACAGCCTCAATTATAAAATCATTCCAAGTAAAAGCAAATATCAGTCCCCGAATGTTTTCATTGGCGAAGAATGCAAAACCCATAACAAATGTTGTGAGGGCTCACCCATACAGATTATTTCATAGAGGTATTTCACGCAATTGCATCTATATTGGACATTCCAAAAGCACAATATTTGGTTATTAACTTGCAGAGATGAGTAATCAAGAATGTATCTCATTGCCACAGAAGACAGGAACAATGTCATTAAACATTAGTTCTCAAACCAAGAACGAAACAAACGGGATTATTTTAGGTTGTATACGGAAAAGCAATCTCTCTTTTTTACCATAAAAAGGGGTTAGAAGTTTAAAGATAGTACATTTCCTTTTTTATAACATGTTCATATTGTTGACTTAATGAACAAACATGTTATGTCCACTCATGATTATTTTTGTGTAAATACAATTTTTTTACACTACTTGTTCATATCTACCGAGAGTACAAAGATTATATGTCTACATACGAGGGATCATGCTTTGTCTCAGAAAGCAAACAATGTCGCTCCACAAGTAACTCTACCTTTGCAAACTTTCAAGCATCTTTTTCTAGAAACGAGGAATCCTGTACACAACATACGTGTGCACTAAGCCTGCTATATACGGAATTCACACCAAAACACAATACACTGCTACTAGCACAAGTATGATTTTAAAACTATTCTGAGATAAGTACAATCACTTCATTTGTTTCAATTAATCCAACAAAGAAACGAACGACCGGCTTAGGTGTCTCAGGGTATCAGTTAGTGGCACTGCAGCGTCTCTGACCAGGAGCTTCTAGTTTTCGACTCTCGACGGTGGCAGGATTTTTTGGAACTGGCTACATAGATTAGTCAAATTCAGCCGCTGACTGAGAGTTCTATCGGCCGGCTGCTCTGATCGGTAGCTTTCCATTATTTACCTGATCAGCATCAGGCGAATGTCGGTAAAGTACCCTAACAAACGGGACACGGGCTGAGCGCTATTTTTCCTTCCCCTTCCTTGTCCTATCATCACCCCTTACTTGTACACACGTTTACATACATGGATTTCACTACCACATATGCCGGGAGACTAGTCGGAAGCTTAGAGCTAGACCCAGCAGGGGCGGTACTCCGTTGGTGACGCATATACCACATATGCCGGGAGACTAGTCGGAAGCTTAGAGCTAGACCCAGCAGGGGCGGTACTCCGTTGGTGAGCGGACGAGTAGGTCGGCGTCGGAACTCGCCATCCAGTGTCAGAACTTCACCGCCCTCTCCCGTGATAAAAAATGCACTCCACCCGTGATAACGAATGCACGGAACTAACAATTTTAGCAGTTGATGGGCCCGGATACACTAATTCAGGGCTGTCCAATTTGCAAGGCCTCAAGGGCCACAAATAAAACCTTCAATCAGGATGAAGGCCGTATTTCCATTACTCAGGCGTCCCCACCTGACTTCTCTGTATTGTTGATCTCGACAGTTTTCCTTGATACTCTGAAACGAGGGTGGGGGGGCGAGGGCGGGGGGGGGGGAATGGAACAATGTGTGGTATCAGACCGTACCATGCATAACGCAGTGAAACACTTTGGGATAGCCGTGAACTTCTGAATTTACTAGAAAAAAGTCCTTAAATCTATACTTAACCTATATTTACATTAAGAGGGTGTTTACCCTGGTACAAGTGCGTGTGCACTAGCCGCATCGCCCGACATGGTTGAAAGGGACTTTAACTTTTAACCAATAACCTTTCGCGGCCACAGTAAATGGCCCCGCAGGCCGCATACGACCCGCGCGCCGCCAGCTGGGCAACTGCACTAATAAATTAATCAACAACGAAACGAAATTTCGTTGTTGCTGCGCATTGTTGTCTGTAAGGAGGCGGAGAAATCCATTGTCGTTGCGCATTGTTGTCTTTAAGGAGGTGCAGAACTTCATTGACGCTGTGTATTGTGTTTAAGGAGGCGGAGAAGGCGGGATCGCGGCGGAGGGGGCGGAGCCGTCGCAACAGAAGAGCTACATGGGCGCGTACACGCGCTTCCTGTTCTACACGCGCCTGTGGACGGGTCGTCCGGAGGGCGACCGCCTGTCGCTGCTCTTCTACCTCGTGGTGCCATCGTACGCTTTCTTCTTCGTCATCTCGCTGCTGGAGATGTCGCACAACTGGGGTGACCTGGGCTCCATGACGGAGACGCTGGACATGACGCTCATCTTCGCGGTGACGGGCCACAAGAGCGTCAACCTCATGTGGGGCGAGCGCCAGTGGAAGCGGCTCGTGCGCCTCGTCGAGAACAACTTCAACAGGTCGGCGGATAGCGATGTAGATCTAGAAGTTGTAGCAACTGGTACTCAAAAAGGGCGAATTGCGAAAAGTTTTGGTAGAGGGCACCAAATTTCGCAGGGCTCTAACGGCTAAACCGTTAATTGAAGAAAAAAATCTTAAGAACATTGAATGTAGGTAAAGTTATTTTCTTTTATTTCATATAGGACCATTTATTACGAAAAATGGATGACTTTTGTGTTATTTCGAAAAAACAACTGAAAAAGGCGCGATTTTTGTACATTTAAAAAAAACATATTTCTCGGCAAAATTTTCGTTGGCAAAACTATTACCATTTGACTGGACTAATGCTCATCTTTGCACTTGGCCTCATAGTCCTAATCTACACCGTCTTATGCGACTCACGGCATTAACTGATGTCACTGCAGCGCCTCTGGACGGAAGGCCATAGGGTTCGAGTCCCGACGGTGGAAGGATTTTCGACATTAGCTAGATGGCTATGTCGAATTCAGCCGCTGTCTCTAGAAGAGTTCTGTCTGCTGTCATCGGCAGTTTTATGTGGTTTTGCCGATCAACACTAGGCTAATGACGGAGGAGTGCCCTAACAAACCGGGTGCGGACCGCACACAATCTTTCCTTCATCCTCCTTTCCTATCCTCACCCCTTATTTACACACACACACTTATACTGCCACACTGTCGGGTGCTTAGAACTTGTCTTGACTGAGGCGGAGCCCCGCTCGTAGAAGATGCATGGTTGCGGAAAACCCCGCTAGCCGTGTAGGTCGGCGCTAGATCTTACCATCTATCAGGGTAGGTCATCACTCATCCGGAGGGGCAACCTGAACTACGCTTACGGGACTAGAGACCCTAGCTGTTGACGTGCCCGGAAACACGAAATAATAAATCAATCAATCCTAATATACTCGTATGTTTTAATTATTTTGTACTGTTTTTGATAAATCCACTATTGTAGTCGAGCGGCATTTAGTTGCCTTCACAACATAGCTGATCTACAAGTTGTAGGATTTGAACCCTGACGGTAAAGTATTTTTCATACTAAGTAGCTGAGTCGATTTTGACTACTGAAAGTGTATGCTTTGTAGGTTTTATTCCGTGGTTTCTACCAACAGAGCAATCCCGGAGAAGTACCCAAACACACGATTTATTTTCTTCCATATTTATCCCCTTCTCTCCCCTTCACACACACATACACACATACACACACACACACGCTTACATACACTACCACACTCGTCGGGAGATTAGTCGAGAGCTTATATCTTGTCCCTGTTGGAACGGTGTCCTGTTGGCAGTGATACCAACGTGAAAGTCGACGCCAGATCTCACATTTCGATGTGGAAGAATATAACCCTTTCGTGGGATATATCATGCACTACGTTAATGAGACTAATGGCATAAGTAGTTAACACACTCATAATTAATACTCTTTCATTATACTTGTAAACCTTGTGAACAGATATTTCATGGTATTCTCATTTAAAATGGGTATTTTTTGTGTATGTTTGCTTATTTCGGTGATATTGCACAGAAATTCAGACTTAATCCAGTTTCCAAGTTTTTTTCATATAATAAGTCATATTTACACTTTTATTTGGCTATAAATGAATTAATTATAATCAGGGATTTTGAAAAATTTATATTGACATTGAAATTAATGTAATATCATTTAAAAAGAATAAATAGTAGATAAGAAAGCGCCTAAATTCCAACTGAACAACACAGAGGCATGGTTTTTGCTTCTTTCATTGGTAAGCTGCGCATTTAAAAATTCTCGAAATTTTGAAAGAAAAGTAACTGAAAAATCACTTGATTCGCTTGAGACATAGTTAAAATATGAGAAATGAGATATGGACAATTAAAGTACGAGAAATGAGTCAGTTAATTAAAATATTTCGATTATGACGAGTGGTCTACGGTTGCACAGTGGGAAGTGAAAGGATCTTAAGGAGGGACGAGGGAAGCTGCGTGACCGTTGGCCGACCACAAACAGAAAGATAGAGAAGCTGGGTACACGCTTTCGCGATAGCGTGTGCGAAGTGCTCGGACATTCCAGCGTTCACTGACACCCCGCGGGAAAATCCTATGGCATCGGTACACATCACTCAACTAGGAAAAGAGAAAGGAGTTTGCGGAGAAAACATTCCACGTAGACCATTGTAGAATTCACGTCCAATTCATAGATTGTGGGATGTGGATCACGGGATGGGTCAGTTAATAAAACACATTAGTTTGCCAATGTTTCGGAATATGTAATTTCTTCCTCATGGCTACAGTAAACACAAACAACACAAGGAATGAAGACGGTCAAACTTCATTTCTGTCTCCAGGCCAACTCCAGCATGGAGTTGCTATAGACCACAGGTCATTGTACGCCACGTCTGACTAGGGCCACGGCCCGAAAGTAAGTGAATGAAAAACGTGTTGTGTCAGGACCACGTGCTACTCCATGCCAGAAACCATGCGTATCCGGTCGACTATGTGTTTAATAAGCAATATAAACTGAGAACTCAATAATGAGGAAAACCATTGTTAACTGTTACATGTATTGACAAATTATTATTAAACTATCCTTAATTGACATTTTGAGAAGTGTACACAGAGAAAATGAGCACTGGATGTAGATATGAGATTACTATTTAAGATGTGTGTCACCAGAGAAGAGCTCTACAGTTCGGTTTACACAGTACAGTTTTTGTGCAGATTGGACGTAAAGAAAACGTGCAATCCAGACTGCACGTTTTCTGTATGAACATGTTCATTATTTTTTATGCAGAAAGCCTACAGTTTGATTCAAGCGCCTCTAGATGAATCATTCACTAACGGTAATCGGTCATTTCGATTTTGTGTTTAGGTGAGTCAAATTGCAAATGTGTGAAGTGATATATTATGATAAACTTCCTTTTTTCCAATTATTGACTTTCTATTTTTATTCTCTATGCTCCTTGTGGTTAATTAATAGCAAATAGAGATCATAACGCACACACGGAAATACCACCACCGACAGTACTCGGACGACACAATTCAGTTGTTCCTCTTTAGACGCCCCCCCCCCCCTAGCGGCGACTTGTGGCGATTCATGCAGAAAACGTCTAGACCGTGTATGCGCGACTTTTGGCTTGTATACTTCTAATTTTGTATCTTGAAGTTGCTGTATAGAAACTGTATGAGAATCTCCACGAAACCTATACCGCGTATACCAGACCGGAATGGCTGAGTTTGACGTTGCGTTGCAGGCCCCAGCAGCGACTGAACGCTCAGCACCGCGCCATCATGGACGACAGCGTGCGCAGCGGCCGCTTCCTGAGCCTGGTGTGGAACGTGCTGGTGTCGGCCACGCTCATCAGCCTCACGCTCATGCCCCTGGGGCAGAGCCTCTTCCTGCGCCACTTGGCCGCCTCCGCCCCCGCGCCCGCGCCCGACGCCAACGACACCCGCGCGCTACCCGAGCCCCCGCCCTACCTCTGGAGCATCCCCTACCGGTGAGCTTTACATTCAGATGGGAGGGCAACCTGGAGGACCGCCGCTATTTAACCATTACCTGAGTCAATTATTTTTACAAAAACAAATCATTATATTTTATATTATACTTAATGACATTAACCCACCAATCAGATCTGCTTCCATCCACCTACAATCATACCCAAAAACCTTTTACGAAAGCACGAAATCAGGGCCTACAACCTCCCAAACATATCGGTAGGAAGGTGTAGAACACCTAAATATCCTCCCTGGGTCACACCAAAATTTACTGTCGATTTCTTTCCCAAGAATCTCTCCAACTCTAACTTGAACGACTCCGTCGCTGACCTTATCCTCAACGAGATTCTCAATAAATATCTAGATCATGATGTCATCCACATCCAAGACACGTTGGAAACAGACAGAATGGGCTTATACATCCAATCTCCATGGAAGACCTTTCATATCAAGTTTAGGAACTTTACAAGTAAAAATAGCGCTTACAATTATGCTTTC
Organism: Teleogryllus occipitalis; assembly: GCA_011170035.1. Taxonomy (NCBI): domain Eukaryota; kingdom Metazoa; phylum Arthropoda; class Insecta; order Orthoptera; family Gryllidae; genus Teleogryllus; species Teleogryllus occipitalis. The sequence goes on from BLKR01002955.1 coordinate 78,332, forward strand.
CTAATGTCAATGAACCTTGTCAAATACAACAAAACTAAAAAATGTATCATTTTATCAACATATATACCGAATGGCATTAAAGTTTCACCCAGTAATTACCTACAATTAATCTTCACCAACCTGCTTGAAATCTGCAAAGAGACAGCTGACATGTGTATTCAACCTGTGGTGATCCACATTACAAAGAATGTAGAAGCAAGAACTTCGATTAGCAGATCACCCACACCTATGTTGCTTATTGACTTTGAAGAGAAAGTAAACAACAAAATGTCTTACACAATTGAGGATTACGTGAAGTTTACTGGCAAAGTCATCAAAAAGATGTGGTCAAACCAATGGAACAATCTCAAAGCAAGCACAACGCATAAGAAAATTGGTGAATTTTTTGCCCTCAAAACCAATAAAAATCTATCACGTCGTGAACAAATAACTCTTTCACGCATCAGATCAGGCCATACCAAATTTTTCCATAGACATATACTAGAGAAAAATCCCATCCCAGTATGTACTACCTCTTGCAATCGCCCGCTAAACATTAAACACATCCTCCAGGAATGTCCCCAGTACAATTCTGTGAGACCTCAATTCTTTGATAAGGAAAGATTTAGTACCATTCTAAGGGATAATACTTACCAAAGTAATATTTTAAAATTTTGTAATGAAATAGGTATTTCAGGAAATATTTAACTGCATTAGAATAATGTAATTTTCTATTCCTGTTTGTAGTAATTAACAGTTATGTAATTTTCACGTTTAAGTTTTATGTCTTTATATCCATATCATCTTTGTACTGTAACCTTATTTGTAACCTCAATATTGTAAAAACTAAAAATTGACAATGTAAAATATAATATATTGTATTTATTTAGTCGCTAATGACCATGCCGTTGATGCGACTTAAAATAAATTTTTAAAAAATCATTATATTTTATAATTTAAAGCAAATATTAAACATTATTTTTTCTAAATTCCATGGTGGTAGCTGAGGTCTTGTGGTAATCTATTATAGGTAGACGGATAATCATACACAACAATAACAACATATAATATATATTAATTTCCACATTATTAATATTATATATATATATATATATATATATATATATATATATATATATATATATATATATATATATATATATATTCCCACATTATGTTGTCTCTCAGAATTTTGAAATGCACATGGTAACACCTTGTAGGATGTGATGGAAAGCAACACGAAGTTCTAATTGCATTACTGCAACATATTAAGATCAAGGTTTGAACTATCTACTGCTTCGTCCAGCCTGTCCATACGGGCACGCTAGGTAGATAAGGGTCCTTTCACCCCATAAGCCCGCCAGACAGAGTTCAGGAGCTAAGGAGAATTTTGTCAATCTATGACATTATGAAGAGTTTCAAGGGTATTTGTTTTTGATAGATTGGTGGTTCCTAATTCCCCCACAATACCGCACAGTTCAACTGGATATAAAATGGCAAAATTGGTGGCACGAAGGAATGCGCTACTCTCTGTACCTAGCGGCTCTTGCGAGCCTACGATGGACATTGGGCGCCTGGCCAGGGGGTTCGTGAAGTAATGGGGCCAGAATTATGTCCCCCGTCAACCCTTGGGGAGTTTGTGGTGAAGAAAGTGATCTCACGGGAGGTTTTCCCGATTCCCAATTCCACTACCAATCATTCCACCACATCACTTAATTTTTATCGATATTATTTACTTATAAATTCACCACATGTCTTAATTACTTTAGTAGTTGAAGGGTCCCTAGTAAATTAGCAAAATAAATTAATAAACTGGCTACATTTCCAGACGTAGATACGCGGACAGAGAGCTAATTGAAAATAATATTGGGGATCTTCATTACCTACTGAGTTTTGTGTTCCGTTCCTACATGCTCCAACGTAGACATTCAAGAAGGGTCTGGTTTTACGGGGCATCTGAAATCATCCACACTCAAAATTTCATGTCTCCTGCTCGAAAATTCTTATGTCCCTGCCAGGGACACAATGCGTATGTTGGTTACTACCCCACCCTATGATTTGATATATTTGAAACATTCCAATCAAGGTATGCAAACTGGAAAAGGAAACTTTCAAAAATAATTCCTCAAATATATTATCATTGAGCGGCTAAAGTGCAGATTTTTACTATGGTCTTCATTTCGTCAATTCTTTCACCCTTGCCATTTTCAGTCTACATTCAGATGATTATCATGCAAGATTATTGAAAGTATGATTGAAATCTCCAGTCACAAAAAACGAATATTCAAACAGAACGAGATTTCGATCCTTCTTTAAATCTTTTGCACGGAAAATGATGCGCATTTTTCCTTGATGAAAAAATATTGCAAATTCATACAAAAATAAAAAGACGTATGAAATCACAATTTTTAAGCAAAAAATAATTTCGTGAATTATTTGAGCGACACTTTGAATTCGTAAAACTTTTTAACACTAAAATAAAATGAAATTTGAAGCATTTTCAAGGCTAACTCAATTCAGTAATTCCGTTTTCCTATTATTGAATTCTGATACAAATTTCAATGCTAAAGATCCCATACACAATGTAAGGCACGTAATTTCTATCTTTATTATTAATATTCGCCATTTATTTTCGAAAAGTCATATATGTGACACGCAATTCTTAATGAAATCCTTACATTTTTTATCAATATCAGTTGTGGAAACATTATTATGGTCATACAGTTTGCATTGTGCAATAAATAGCACATTAACGCAAGAGATTGTCGATACCCTTAGATATAACGCATAAAATGACGTTTAATTCGTCACTTTAATGATTACTCTCATTTTGTAGTCGGAAATACAACATAACGAAACGATCATTATAAATATTTATGGATTTTGTAAGAGAAGAGTTCTGAGCAAATTAATCTGTTGCGGTCTAAAATGATTATTCTCATTTACGTGACTTACTGCTAGACTGAGATAAAATTAGCAAATTACACTTATTTACCTATTTGTAACATCTTTTATTTACTTATGCAAGGTATATTGCTTAACATTTTAACATTGAGAGGAAGAAATAAAGATTAAGTTACATGCAGCAATAGATTTACTCTCTACTAAATATAACATGACTTAAATTGAATTGTCTTGTTGTTTTAAAGAAATTGTTTCCGTAATTGAATATTTCAAAAATCCGTGACAAAATAATTTTACAATATTACTTAACAGTCTTAAAAGAAAATTAATTTACTTTTCTAGCACTTGGACTCCTTTCGACAACTGGACTGGTATCCCATACGTGTTCGTGTATGTCCTGCACCTGTTCATCGCGTCTCTTCAGATTTTCGTGGTTCCTGGATTCGATATGTTCCTTATTGCTCTCTTGAATTACACTTGCGGTCAATTTAGAATTCTGCAGAAATCGCTGCTGAATGTGAGGAGTGATTCAAAGTAAGTAATGCGAATTTAATGTACCATTACGGCAATTACATATTGCCTGAAATTGCAAAAATAAAAATAAAATAAAAAAGCATTAACACATTACTGACTTGGTCATCTATTCCCTGTCATGGTTTCCTTTTGTGGAGGAATTTGTTTTCCATAATTTTCTGTACGAATAATGTTAGTAGTAAAAATTCAAAACTGAAAATGTGGATTTCACTAGTTAGTAGTTATGCAGCAAATTTATTGCGAAGAGATTTGTTAAGAGTTCCTCCGTTTTCCATTTTACTTGGAATATATCAATAATTTCTCATGAATTGAAAACTTCAGCTGTTCTTGTTCGTCTTACATCTCGAGTAATAATTAATTGGTACATTGCTGATTCTATTTTCAACGCATGAGCGTAATATGTATTTTGAAACGTTTCAAACAATTTCTTATTGAAAACTATATCTAGATCAATACTAATAAGTACATTAACAAAATACTCAGGCAAAATAACTATGCATTTCTTAAATAAAAAGTATTTATATTCAGTTTTCCACACATCACATCAGCTTGCACTCATTCTTTGTGATCGACTAGACTGAGAATTTTGGATTTACAAATGGGCTAATTCCTTTAATGCGTCACAATGTCCCTGCGCAGAGCTCATGTTGAGGAGACCCACGGCCCGGAGGAATCGCAGGCTGACTACATTCTGCTCCCTGGCGCGTTCTCTCTGGAGGAGGAGGACACCGAAGTCAGCGCGGCACTGGACCAGGAAATGCAGTGGCGCGTTCGGGACTACGTGGACCACCACGAGACCCTGCTCAAGTAACTCCGATATCGCTCAGAATGATTCCAATGCCTGCGAATACAAAAGTCACTGTCATGGTTGATAACTGTCATGTTTCAAATGATGCTTTTCTTCGTGAAGTGTTAGAAATACACTTGATTGTTCACCTCCAAGTAATTTTCTTGAATTTATATTATTAGTGAAGTGTGTTGAAAATTAGTTTTGCTAATATTTTTTCAGGTTTGTTCAAGATATCGAGGATATGGTCAACAAAGTACTTCTGAACCAGTTTTTCTGTAGTTCAGTTATTATTTGCACTTCCGCTTTCCAACTAACAGTGGTGCGTACAGTAAAACTAAAATGTAAGAATTTTGTTATTAATATTGATAACATTTTATTTATTCCTTTTTTCAGGGAAATACAGGAACTGTGAAATTAATTTCCATGGGAGAACTCTTAATAGCAGCACTGTTCGAGATGGGAATGTTTTGCTACTATTCCAATCTCCTCATTGACGAAGTATATTTCAATTACTTTAATTAAATTTTAATAATTAAAGTCTATAACCTTAATTAATTCCTTTAATTAGACTATAGACGTCAGACATAAACTCTTAATTTAAATTTGAAGTAAACAAGAACCACTTCTTTTTCTGGACGCATATTGTTTTGGGTACATTTATGTATATTAGAGAATTCAATATTAACTTAAAAAAATGACAAATCAGTTAATTTGCACATAACATTATTCGTCTTTAATTTTTAAAAGAGCTGTAATAAAAATCGTAAGAAAATTTTACAAAAGATATGAACACAAAAAGTAAATTTATCGTTAGATATATTAAAGATAATCTTAGCTTGCCAAATAATTATTAGGCTCTTATTTATTTTCTGGATTAGAACTGGTATTTTTCAAAGATAATTCGTTTCATGTATTTTCTTATTATTAATGATAAAATAACGAAAAATATTATTTTGCTTAATATTAACGATTATTTGAAGTATAGCCATTATTAAATTTAAGGAATTAAGTGTGCTTACTTATTGAACTGAAAATACAAGTTCAAACTTCTTTAAACCATACAGAATATTTACTTGCCATGAACAAATACATTTGTTTAATTACAAATCCTGATATTGCAACAAATTTTTAAATGGACGCACTCCACATTAACTGAAAGGAAATTTTTGTTATACTAAAAAGCATTAAAAAAAATAAAGAAGACACCTTTTATCACTGTTTCCAATATATATTATATTGTCCATTACACTAATTAATTTAAAAGTTAATTAATCCAGTGTCTTTAAGGCATGTAACAGTGTACACATTGAAAAAACAAGCCTAATCTCCATCACATGTGAATATGATACAATCAGATCAGTCATGTTCGAAAATAGTTTAGAAATCGAAACTGTTTCTAGAAGTTCTTTTTCTTACCGTTTACACTAATGTTTACTTACACTTCTTTCGTGACCTAACACAAATGCGTTCAATGATGCCACTGGCTGTTTTCAGCTACTAATTACAGAGAAGAAAATGATTCGTAGATCGAGAGTTAAAAGTTACGTACTTTCTCTCAAACCGCCTCCATTTTCTCACTCCCAATCTTGTCGCGTGCCTCGCAATGGTCACGTCACGTGTTGCTTTCTTCGATGAACAAAGAATAATGCAATATTTATCCATTATGTTCGATGTTGAAATTCTTTTGTGACTAGTGAATGACAGTAGGAATACATTCTCTTCAAAAATCGTGACCTCAGTCACCTCGTTTTTTGTGGAGATCAAACAGATTTAAAGTTACTTTCTTGATAATATATTGTTCTTATTGCGCATCTTTAATAATATTAAGTGGATAGAACTGTGGCTACGATTCCAAATTGAAGTATGCATTGCTTTCGTTTAGTGGTTGTATAACGTGGACCGGTTTAGTACCTTCAATTTTAATATACATTCATCACTATGTCGTTAAAATATTTTTCTATTACAAGCCCAGAACGCTTTATGCATTTTAAACTGTATTCATATTTCATGATTTTTGGGGGAAACTAATCCATTCTATTTTGTCCTTTTTTACAGATCTACTGCGTACAAATTTATGGGGTGAATAATTTTGCAAGGTTCATTGTTTTGTTATTTTCATGACCAGTAGTATAAGGGTTACCAATAATACAGAACGAGGCATGTTTTAAGAATGAAGGCTGTATAATGTGAAGGCTTGAGAGGAGGCGGTTCCAAAGCAATCGTTCCGTGTTGCTGCGCAGAGCACCCTGGTGGGCTACGCCACGTACTGCTGCGAATGGTTCCACAGCTCCCTGCGCTTCCGGCGCAGCGCGTCGCTCATCATGTCGAGGGCTCGGCGCGCAAGCTACATCACCTTCGGGCGCTTCACGGCGCTCTCCATGGAGACCTACGCCGGGGTACGCCTCGCTGCTTCATGGCAATCCGTATGCGATAGCTGTACAGGGAGGGGCTCATGTGTATCCTGAATTCCTGAAGAATTCTTAACGACTGTTGAAGGCAGGTTAACAGGGCTTGGTCAGTAGAAATGAAAAGAATCCACATGGTTGTTTGCGTCACCGTTCACTCGAACCCTAGCACTGCAATGTCATCAGATTATGCCCAGAGCCCCCTAAGCAGGTCAAGTACCTCGTGTGGGCGCAGTTTGATACGCCTAGTACTGTGGAATTTAGGATTGAAGGTAGGTTAACGGGGCTTGGTCAGTAGAAGTAAAAAGAATCTTCAACATGGTTGTTTGCCGACGTTTTGGAAAATATATTTCTATCCTCAGAAATGTATAGTATGAGAAGGGAACAACATACAGTTACAATAAGGCTACAAAAAAAAATGTGTTGGATACAATTACAATATCTGGCTACAACTGAATGTGTTCAACTGAAGCCAGAATGTGAATTTGTAAATGTGTTCAACTGTAGCCAGATATTGAAATTGTATCCAACACGTGTTTTGTACCTTATTGTAACTGTGTGCTGTTTCCTTCTTATATTATACAGCCGTGAGGATGGAAATTTATTTTCCAAAACGTCGGTAAACAAGCATGTTGTAGATTCATTTTATTTCTACTCACCAAGCCCCGTTAACCTGCCTACAATCCTGTATTCCACAACACTAGGCGTGTCAAACTGCGCCCGCACGAGGTACTTGACCGGCTTAGGAAGCTCAGGGCATCATCTGATGACTGTAGTGTCCTAGGGTTTGAGTTTGAATGGTGACATGATTTTTGACTAGCTTGGTAACTAATTCACGTTTAGCCGCTGTCTGGAGCGGCCGCCTTCGCGGCCGCTTGCACTGATCGGTAGTTTTCCGTGGTTTCTCCTATAAATACAAGGTGAATGCCGAAGCCAAACCAACGGACCATACGCAATTTTCCTTCTTCTTTCTTGTCCCATCTTCACCCATTACTTATACACACTTACACGAGCTACACTACTACACATGACGGCAGAACAGTCGGGAGATTAGAACTTGTCCCGTCTGGGACAGCTCAGGATAGGGAAAACCCCGCAAACCAATATGTAGGAGGACACCGTGAACTATCCAGCGGGGAAAGAATACCGCCATCTCCCGAGTTAAAATCATTCACCACACGTACGGGAATAATAACCAAAGCCGCTGACGCGACCGGAAACACGGAATAATCAACCAGTGGCTACTTGCCGGGTGGGGATTGCGGCATTCCTGGCTTCGCTCTTGCTTTCCTTCCAAATCCAAAGAGGGATGTACAAACGCAAGCTGTAGAAGGAATCGTAAGACGTGCACGAAATATCAAGATGAATGGTTTCTTCGTACGAAAACACATTTTCTGGATGTTTTCTATCAAACAGTCGAGATTTAAAATATGTATATTATTTTTATTACGTATTATTTTATTTGCGTTTTTCATGTTTTAAAATTCTGCTTTGTAAAATAATTTGGACAAGGGGCAGCAATGTTTTAGAATGGCGAATTATTATACATCCCTGTTTTTGTTTGGATAGTGTTTTAATTAATTATTCTGTTATTTGTTGCATGTAACTATAACAAATGCTATGTAACAAATTTAAATGTAGTTTATCTCGTCTAGAAAAACTTCCTCTTAGATTTATTATATTACTCTTCCGGTCGGCCTGCTCTTTTAAGACAATTATCTTTGTTCGTTTTCTGATTGTAGGAGATAAATGCAACGAGATTCCACTCTTAAGCTTCTGGTATTACAATATCAAAGCCCTTTCGTTTCGAAATATTTAATTTGACTTGCAATTAATCAGATCAAATATTACTCAGCTATTTCATTTAAAAGGGTACATTATACGATTTAGTACAGGGAATGAAAATGTATGTAGCTAAGTTTAACTGTTAACTGGCTTTTCCAAAAGACTGCCATGGTCCAGGTATCTAAACACGTACTGACTCCGGAGCATTTGTAAACTCTTAATTTTAAACCTCGCGCCAGTTTCTCTTGCCGCAGAGCCCGCAAACCCTAGTAAGCTAGTTTCCTTGCCCACAATCTTGGCTTCCCTGCAATACACCTTTCAAGATAAGTGCTGAAAATTAATAAGACTGATGGTCGATAAGGTTTCAGGTTCATAAAGAATTATTTCAGGCATTTCGTTTACTACACATTCTGCCCTCACTTGCAAGCATTTCATGGAACGGAATGGACAGCGGCTTTGCCTCTGTATCTTCAATTCATCTCGCCAAACTTTCAGAATGATGTTGGTTTCCGCGACAAGAGTCATATGGAAGGCTATCTTGGTGACGCCGCACAGAAGACTATAATACCGACGTTTTGACCATCATATCGTGGAAACATAATTAGAGAAAGTTTCCCCATAGACATCTTCAGAACTCCTTCTAACAAAAGTAAACTAAAAACTTCCAAACCATCTATCTAAAACTTTCAAATATCTACCTATTCTATCCTTTCCTTAAATCATTAACTAACATCAATACAATCAAACTATAATTTTCTGTACAGTACTTGCCGAATAAGAACACTCAAATAACTTTAAAAAGTTTCTTTTACGTTAATGTCAATCACTTCTCACTAATGTGAGGCCTTTGGTCGATCGGATAAAATAAATGTTTAAAAAATCGTATTGTGAATCGTCTCCTCTTGCTGGCTGTCAGTCACGACCTACAGGTCGCTCACAGATAAATTCGAGTACCGATCATTTTGGCGCACTTCTCCTATGAGAAAGACAACGGTATGAATTGTCGGACTTCACAGTGCCGTCACCAAAATAACCATAAGCACAATTTATCAGAACGATTGAAAAAAAATTAACACAGTACTATTTGATTGGGTGAATTTAACGGCTAGAAATATGGTGATATTAAAAATGTATGACCTTTAGCAAGATGACAATCTCGAGTGTCATCTGGCTAAAGATCGTACATTTTCAATTTAAAGCACTTTCCCACGTCACACTCTTTCCCACTTTACTTATTCCTACCATATGTTTTACTTAATACGATAAAACGTAGGTGGTTATTTTCAGAATTTGACCATTCAAAATTTCCGTGGAGTCAGAAAGAAGTTGTTTCAACTGTAATGATTTTGTTAGTGATATCAAAATTGTTTGCTCCCCCAGGAAGAGTCACTGGGGTGTAAATATTTTTGAGTAAGTATTTGACACCATTATCTGAAAGCTATTCGCTGATTTGATACCAATTTTCATATTATTTACTTACGATTGAAATATGCTACCAGCTCTTCAGTATGCTACCAGATCTTCAGTAAAGAACATGCCTTCTACAGCCATGTTCTTTAGAATTTTCTATTAGTTATTGTTCAAAGTTTTTCACGAGTCTTCTCAAGAGCTCACGAGATACTCCTCAAGACTTCTGGAAATACACCTCAAAGGAGAAAATTTAATGTTTTATTTGATTTTCGCTGAAGCTGTTCTGAAGGATATACACTAACTGCGCGATGTGAAAATATAAATGACGTCTTAATTGTTTATTCTTGCAAGCCTTTCGCAAAAGTGACTAAAAGAGTATAATATGTGTGACCACAAAGTAAATATCTTTGTCTGGAATCTTATCGACTGGTTTCTTATGATCATCAACTGATTCAGATTTCTTGAGTACAAAAGTATGAAAGAACAAAAATTCCAGGATACGATGTTATAAGACATACTACAAATGAAATATTGTCCTACTGCGTACATCAGAGTTAGTGTGAAGTCAAGAAAAAAACTCCAACTGCGAAATATTTTTCACTTACTTCCTTATATATTTTATACGCAATTGAAAAAATTGTTAGCATATAAAGTAAAATTAAAATGTATTTTTTTATCCTCCCTCAGATACGATCTCAAAAGAAAGAAAACTAAATAAAATGGCTCAAATTTTGGAAGTCTATCATTTCTGAGGAATAGCAGACAAACTGAGTGCAAAGTTGTTGCATCTCCATCAACAGACAGAATCATAACTATTTTATAATGCATTCTTTTATTCAATTAACATTCCCCAATAATAGTGTCTTTGTCTAATGGTAGTTTTAACGATAATAGACTTTCATATATGCCCATTTTCCTGAAAAATATCAAAATTATGTTGTTCTGAACATTTCAATTTTAAGTAAAAGTATTATTGTGGTTTCACATGAATTGAAGGTAGGTTTTTTTTTAAATGCATTATAACATGCTTCAAATAATGTGTGTATTAAAACGTAATTCACTGCAGTTTCAATATAATGGGTTTCGAATATTAATTGGAGTATATGTTTTGGATAGAAATCGAAAAAAATATCTAATGTAACCAGTACTTGGTTAAATCGCAAATAAATCTTTATGAAGGATTATCGCTGACTTCAGATAATGTTGGCATTAGCTACCTGGCACTAGCTGAAGGAAGATGATGATGATAACAAAAACAACAACAATGATTTTATTTCTGGCGAGGCTCAGGCCGTAAGGCCTGCTCTTCCACCTAACCACTTAAATATTTACATTTACATAATTAAATTGAGGCGTTCGGGCGGAAATAATGATAACTGACATTTCACGTTACTTAAAAAAATTGCAACGATCGTATTAGCTAACGGAAATGTGCTACACATAACTACTGAAACATAAAGTGTGAATGTATTTTCATTGTCAATTTTTTAGGATTCTAAAGCTAACATGATATAAAGAGACCCCATGATTCTTATTTACAAGAAAAGCGTAGTAAGACAATAATTTTACTTTCATAAAATGTCAGAAATTCTCCTATAACTGAATTCCTCAATTGTGAACAAGTTGACAGAAAAAAGAGGGCAGATTTTGCATTTATATCTGGAATATCTGTATTTATATCTAGACATATATTATACAAGATGAATGTTCGAGTGTGAGAAGTATTGTGTGTGCTCATCAAGAGGTATTTTGGCATAAAAAATGTTTTGAAAGTTTTTCGTTACACTGCTAGGAAATGCCTAGCGAAACGTCAACTGTTATACAGTGATATTCTGTATGGTTGTTTCGTGTAAATAGAAATGCAAGTCTAGTGGCTCTCGATTCTTGCCTGCACACCTTGTCTCTTTCTGGTTTAAAAACTTCTTATCGGAATACTAATTCCTGTTAAACGTATATAATCAATTCGGAATGTAGTACGTACTACTTCCCCTTCCCTTTCCATCTCATATAGTCTCGTGCCAACATCATATGGCTAATATTCGAAGAATACCACGAAGCTGTTCCTACTTCGGACTTCATCTACCCGTTTTAGATAATGTGTACATGAACCGGAGAATTCGATAATTTTTCGTCCAGATTCCCATGTTATCCCTTACGCAGACACTGATATTCCTTCAAACTATATTTTCTAATTCATGAGCCCTAGAATTTTAATTAAGTATATACTAGAAAAGAAAAGTAAAAGTAATTTAATGTATATTTATTTCAGATACTTCGGATATCATACACTTACTTCACAGTGTTGAATGGAATGAACGAATAAATCGAAAGCAAGAACAATAATTCGAAATATCCCTGACCAAATATTGTTAACATTAGTAAAACTTGTATGCAAAAAGTAGGGCAATATCATGAGGATTATAGACAATAAATAATAGTTATCCGGAGAGCCCTTGCAGAATATTTCTCAATATTTATTTTTTCCCAGAAGAAAGGAAGTATTCGTATTGCAGACTGTATGAAATAAATATCTTGGCAAAAATATTTCCAAAAATAATAAAAATTTTAAATTAAACGGATGCTGTATATCTTTAATTTATATTTTTATTTGATCCCATTTTTTCATTGAAGGTGTAACAAGTGGGTATCCTAGACTGTCACTTTCCTCATCTTCCTTCTTTGTCTTTTAATATGTTACTTTTAACACATTTTGTTCTCTATTTTCCCAAACTTCTTTTGTTTTGTGTTAAAGAAAAGTATTTAAACATAACATTACAAAAGAACATTTTACAAAATACAATTTACCAAATGTACTGTGTCATAATTTTTATACCTTTTTACGTTTTTGATATTGTTTTATTACAACTCTATTAGCGGAACTCATAATAATTATATAGGAATCACCGAAAACATATTATACAGATGTGAACAATTTAACCCATTACCGCCCTACATAATTTTGTTCACATAGCGCTCGCGTATTATCGTCAAGTCTGTGCGCGCCTAGCCAATGTTGGGCTCTCTGGTAGCTTGTATTTGCAAATTTTAGTGATAATCTATTGTTATGTTGCTAAATTGTGCTGCTAGAGTGCTCCGAACGTGGTGATAAGAGCATTTTTTCTAGAAGAAGCAGAAACATTTTAGATCGATTTTCAGATAGGAAAGAAACAAATCATCCAGTTCTGGGTTTTTCATCCGTGCAAAAAAATTTCTAATCTTCATAAATTCATATTTATAAATCATTTATTCTAATAGATTAAAAATTATTTAACAATAACTAAATTAAACGTTACCCTTTGTTTTCAATCAAAACGATATACAATTACTTGGAAGACCAAATAAAAAAGATTTTAAAATATTTTCCAATTTGGATACCTATTTCGATTTCTGAAAAATTTTAATATTCTGTTCATGAAGCCTATCGTATGCAGAAGTCTTTCTTGCAGTAATCTGCATCGCCGCTCGTTGAATGTCACCGCAAAAGTGGGAAGCAAAGTCAATAACGGGAAAGCCATTAATGTCAGTACTCACTGAATAATGAGCAGAGCGTGGAGACTTCCAGAGCAGAGATTGCGTTGATATAGGCTCATACAGGTGTAAAAAGACGAGATTCGAATATCGAAAGGTTCCTTAAATGGAATTCAAATGTCAAATAAAGGACTCCTCTACTTGCTTTAGCCGCTTTACATCAGCGATTACAGAAGGTAAGTCTTCCGCCGAGAACATGCTTGATATTTTTGTGTTTATATATAGGAAATGGCACTGAACACGGAAAAATTTAAATCTCTGCACAAAGAAGAGGCTTAATTATCACTTATATAAGAGAATTAGACAATATTTATTACTCGCTTTAACAAAACTCTAAAACAACTAACAGATATGCTAGTAAAAATTAAGACATTTTATTTATTTGCATTGCAAATTACAGCGCATTGAATACTAAAATACTGCCTAATTTTACACTCTACTATAAATAGAATATTCACCAAATTTCTATACACTAAAATAAATAGTCGCGAATCATTTAATCTCAAATACTTCAGAAATTGTCTTTGACAGTAAGTTGTTAATATTAAAATAGCAATTAGACGTTCAGAAAAAAATCAATTTTTTTCTCTGCTGTTTTGTTAAATAAAGAATAATTTGGAAACTAAAAGTCTGAGAAAGAGAGTAAAAATAGATAACTAAATTAAAAAATAAATTTCTTCATCAGACATACGTTTATAATAAATTGTACAACGATTCAGTAAGTTCAATTGAGTTGTAAATATTCTTAGACATCTGGCTTACCAGCTGGCTATCGTTTTTAAGTTCAAAAGATAATTACGCCTTCATAAAATGTAAAGTGTTGAGCATCTAAAGATATTTCCATTTATATTTATTACACCATGATTTAATACAGCTATCTTAAACTCTCTCCTTTGTGATTTGTATTATTTTCCTACCAGAAACTCATTAGAGACAAAACAAATATTTGTCTAAAGGTAATAAGTGAACTTGGAACTGAGTTGTAAAATGAACTTAACTAAAGCATGAAGAGTCTGAGTGCTTCGTTCTCCGAAAATGATCCATGTGAACATTTTAACGTTGAATCGGAAACATAAAAAGTGCGGAGTATTAAGGGACTCCTAGGATATACCCTTCCGATATATTTATATATATATATATATATATATATATATATATATATATATATATATATATATATATATACGGACACCCACTACTGATATATAACAAATAGTACTAATAAATCTTTCTTACTAATTTCTGAGCTACTATGAAAATGAAGCTCCCTATTTTTATTAATATTATTATAAATTGTATTAACATTTTTATTAAAACTATTATAAAAAATTTTCCGGTTGGGCACGTTATAGGAATTCACATAATATTGATCTAAAAATATATCATCATTTATTTGCCCAGTTCTCGCTCAGCAGCGGTCACGAGCAGACGTGCTCCGCAGCTCCGCAAGTTACCCGAACGCTCGCGCTTATCGCAAGGGCCGACTGCCCCGGCCGCCACTAGTGCCGGTCCGGGGTCAGAAAGTGCATTTACTTGTGAACAGTGGTGAACCAACAACATTCTCTAATTGTTATCGCTCAAAATTACTGGTAAGTGGTGACCGCATTTATTTGTGAACGAAGGTGACTGCATTTACTAGTGAACAGTGGTGTAACAAGAACTATTGCAAATCAACATCTGACAAATATAGTGAAGTGAATAATGTTTACTGACCATGTCCCCTTCGGGGGACTAATCACCAAATCAACAGAAATACTAAATAATCAAGACAACAGTGAAATATGCGCTAACAACAGTCTGGACGGATCGACAACTTTAGAATACAGTGACTTATCACATAACCTTCAGCAACAGCACCAAGCGTTACTACAAGAACATCAACTACTAAAACAGCATTTACAACAAATAGTGCAACAGAATCAACATTTACAACTCCAACTACAGCAACATCTGCATGAAAAACAGTTCCCAGCGATCGTGTCAGAAGCTATGGGACCTAACGGCCACGCATCTACGACGCTGGAAGCGGCCTCAACCCTGAACAGCTCATGGCAAACAGTCCCGCTGCGTCGACACAAAAGACGTATTGATGACAATCCCAAAGGACCCTCTAAAAAGATTATCAGTGAAAGCGACACATTATCGTCAAAAAACAGGTATGAGCATCTCACATGTGATGATGAAAATTTAGAAGTGTCCTCTAAATCTGAGAATATCAATGATACGACAACCAAAGGCAACACTCATGAAGAAAATAAATATCGAACCCCGCCGATTTTCATACCAGGCGTTAGAGCTATATCTAACATGATCAAATCAATTAAAGAAGTGGTTGAAGATGAAGATTTCACGTATAAACTAGTCAAAACATATCAAGATGAAGCCAAAATTACAATGAACAATGTGAAAATATTACCTCAAACACCAGATATTTATCGAAAACTTGTTAAGCATCTAAATCAAAAAAATATTGCGCACTATACATTCCAGTTAAAACAAGAAAGAGCATTTCGGGTAGTATTAAAAAATATGCACCCATCAGTAGATGAAACTGAACTTAAAGAAGCTATAGAAGCACAAGGTCACAAGGTAAGACAAATTCATAATATTAAACATCGTCTAACAAAAGCACCTCTATCAATGTTTTTTGTGGACTTAGAACCTCAAAGCAACAACAACAAAATTTATTATATCGAATATTTACTTCATGCAAAAATAAGTTTTGAACCACCGCGCAAAAAACGTGAAATAATTCAATGTAAGCGTTGTCAGTCCTACGAGCACAGTTATCGTTACTGTACGCTTCCGTATAGCTGTGTGAAATGCGGAAAGAATCATGATAGTCGGACCTGTACTAAAAGTAGAGACACACCAGCTACATGTGCTTTGTGTAGCCGTGATCATCCAGCAAATTATAAAGGTTGCGAAGTATATCAAAAAATTCGTAACAGCAAGTATCCTAGAGAAAATCAAGACAGTGGAAACTCGATGGAAAACAAAAATGAAAATAGCAATTCAAGTTCAACAAAGAGTAAACAATCTACAGGAACCAGAGACACACAGCGCACATACGCACAAGCGGCCCATTTTTCGCAAATCAATAATCAAAATTCATCGCATGAAAATAATCTGATATCCATAATTCAAGAATCGTTTAAAAAATTCGAGTCCATCTTAGCAAAGCAAGCGGAACAAATTTCCAGCCTGATTAATATCATGACAGCAATAATGAAGAAACTATGAACAATTTATTGCGAATAGGCTCTTGGAATGCCAACGGAATTCTCCAACATCGTAGAGAGTTAGAAGTGTTTCTACATCAAGAAAAAATTGATATACTTCTTGTGTCCGAATCACATTTTACGGAAAGAAGCTATCTACGTATACCTAACTACGTCGTCTATTGCACAAATCACCCAGATGGAACAGCTCATGGAGGCACTGCAGTAATAATCAAAACAAAATTGAAACATAATTTGTATGAAGAAAATGCTGAAGAACATCTGCAAGCAACATCGATACAAGTATATGATAAGTTTGGTCCGCTCGTGATTTCAGCTATATACTCCCCTCCAAAATACAAGATAACCACTGATCAATATATCAAGTTCTTTAAAACACTCGGCCCGAGATTTATCGCTGGAGGTGACTACAATGCGAAAAATCAACTGTGGGGATCACGATTGGTAACCACAAGAGGTCGAGCTTTAGAAGGAGCTATTTCAACACTAAAACTCCAAACAATTTCATCAGGAAATCCCACCTACTGGCCAACGGATGGTAATAAAGTTCCTGATGTATTGGATATCTTCGTCACAAGGGGTATGGCTCAAACCTATCACACAATAGAACCGTCTTTTGATCTTTCATCTGATCATTCTCCAGAAATACTAACAATCAGTTCTTCTGAAATTAAAAAGAAAGAAAATAAATATCTTACAAACAGAAAAACCAACTGGGAAGAATACAGCAACTGGCTTAACTGCAACACCACTGCCAAGGTCCGTCTAAAGTCTCCAGGAGACATCGATAACGCTGTTGAATATTTAATACAACACATTCAACAGGCAGCTGTATATGCTACACCAAAAACGAGTGTGTTTGAAAAAAAATAAATATCCTGCAGAAATAATGAAGTTAATTAAAGAGAAAAGACAGATGAAGAAGACATGGCAACACACTCATCATCCGGACGACAAACGTCTACTAAACAGAACTTCCCGCCATTTAACCAGAAAATTGCAAGAATTTCACTCGGAGGAAATGAAGGAACGCATAGAAAAGCTGTCACCTTCAAAAGCAACGGATTACTCCTTATGGAAAATTACTAAAAACTTAAAAAGACCTACAAAACATGTTCCCCCCCTCCGTAAAATCAATGGAAGCTGGGCCAGAACAGAGAAAGAAAAGGCAGAAGAATTTGCAAATTATTTTACAAAAACATTTCAACCATACCCCTCAACATTACTCACAGAAGAACAAGAAATTATAGAATTCCTGGAAAGTCCTCTTCAAATGTCGCTACCAATCAAATTCTTCTCCACAAAAGAAGTCACAGCAGGACTGAAATTACTACCAAACCACAAGGCTCCTGGTCACGATCGAATTACAGGAGAAATGCTTAAAAAACTTCCAAAGAAACTCATTGCCCTCGTAACATCTATTTTTAATGGAATAATACGTATTGGGCATTATCCTTCGCAGTGGAAATTGGCACAAATAATTGTAATTCCAAAACCGGGAAAACCTCTACAAGAAGTTACATCCTACAGACCAATAAGTTTATTGCCTTCGTTGTCTAAAGTTTTTGAGAAACTACTACTACTCCGCATATATCCTATACTTGGAGAAAATGATGCAATCCCAGATCATCAGTTTGGTTTCAGGAAACAACATTCTACAATAGAACAAATTCATAGAGTAGTCGACACCATCAACGAAGCTCTAGAAAATAAAATGTATTGTTCCGCTCTATTTCTAGATATTACGCAAGCCTTTGACAAAGTGTGGCATCAAGGCTTATTATACAAAATTAAGAAATGTCTGCCTCATCCATTCTATAACATGATTCGTTCCTTCATTTTGGATCGATTTTTCCAAATAAAATTCGGAGATGAAATAACGTCGTTCCATCCAATACTATCAGGAGTACCACAGGGCAGCATCCTCGGACCAGTTCTGTATACGCTGTACACCTCTGACTTACCTCAGTCATCGGATGTCATCACTGCAACATATGCAGATGACACAGCCCTGCTAGCTTCGCATGAAAACCAAGAAACGGCAACAAGAACATTAAAAAATCATCTGGCGCATATAAACAAATGGTTTAATCTATGGAGAATAAGACTGAATGAAACAAAGTCCAAATGTATAACATTTACTCTAAGAAAAACAATAAATACAAGAATAGAAATAAATAGAAAACTAATTGAAAACGTAGACACCGTCAAATATCTGGGACTACATCTTGACAAAAAGTTAACCTGGAAGAAACATATTTCAATTAAAAGAAAGGAAGCAGAACTAAAATATAGGCAACTGTCATGGTTAATAGGGAGAAAATCTTCTTTAAGCCTAGAAAATAAAGTCTTACTTTACAAAACAATATTGAAACCCATATGGACATATGGAATTGAACTCTGGGGAACAGCCTCATATTCAAATGTAGAAATAATTCAAAGATTTCAATCAAAAAGTCTCAGATCATTAAGCAATGCTCCCTGGTTTGTATCAAACGCCACTATACATAACGATCTCCATATCACCACTGTTAAAGAGGAAATCACTCTAAAATCTCTCAAATACCAACACAGACTCGAAAATCATAGCAATCATCTAGCCATCAACATCTTAGACAACAGCACAATGACAAGAAGATTAAAAAGAGTACATCCTCTTGATTTGGACCACAGATTTAAATAATAACTTTTTTTTTAATAATTGTAATTTTATATTATACTATTTTCATTTTGTCACCATGTTTATTGTATGTATGTATTTTTGTTGTGGTTATTGTTTTTTGCTTTTGTTATGCTTTTCTAATAAGATGTGTTTTTTTTTTTGTTTTTTTTTTAGTTTTTTGCTTTCTCTGGTTGGACAACTTTTTAAAAATAATATTTAGAAAGAACCAGAACTGTATGGTTTCTTTACATGTCAATAATTTATGTACAATTGTATTTGCCGAATGTTCATGTAGAACAAATTGCAAATAAAGCAGATGTTAAAAAAAAAAAAAAAAATTTATTTGCCCTGCTAAATTCATAAATTTACCTGGTACTGAAATATTATTATCTTCATTTCATTTCTATTTTTTCTTGTGGGTTTCGACGTACTGCATTCTACCTTCTTATCTGTCGTATGTGGACGTGCCCATTTATACAGAATTGCAATTCCTGGAAGTTTTGTTAATTAAAACTGGTTATTTTGAATTAATGGCAACTAGCTACAAGTTATCAGCCTTTTTTTCTAATAAATAATTTTACATTAATTGCAAATTTGTTACACATTATTATGAGCTCATGAAATGGTCTAATGTTGTTTCTTTCGAATACAATTAATATTTCCATAGAGGTCAAGAATCAAAGTTCGTTGCTTATTCGCGCGCATCGTAAGTTTTTCGGGTGAATTCGACATCTCTCTTGATGCTGTCCGTTGCTGTTCGTGATAATAACAGAATTCTCTCTTAATGTTAACATCAGTTTTTCAAACGTCCCACAGAGTATTATCTGCTTATTAATGGTTTCAAGCAGCAACATGCGATCGTGAACTTTCCCTAGCTGTACGTCAGGTGGGCACCTATTCGCGACTGCCTATATTTAATACGAATTGATGTACACAATTCCCATCTACGACTCTTTCCTATATTTCCTGTAAGTTTCGTTTCAGGTACGAAGTCTATTTTAGACTTAACATTCGTAACAGAAATTATTATGACATCTGTAAATTATTAATATCTACAACTCTTAAGAATCTCGGAACTAATTACGTGTTACACACTTCCCTAAAATTGACAACACTAAACCCAGTCTTAACTGAAAATGCCAATACCGTATGATCAAATGCGTCCGCTCTAGCCGCTGTCGTTAGACAGAGTGAATGTGATGACACTTCTACAAAACCACAGCTTTCACTGCCTCCTCCATACATTCCTTATATATGCTCTCCCCTGCTTCGCGTCATGCTTGCGACCATGGAACTTAATTTCTTGTTTACCGATTATCCTGATAATGAATATTTCTTGACAATTTGCATTCTATGTGCATTAATTTTCGTGATTTTCACAATATCTTGATACCGTTTTTCTGTTCACATAAAGCAGGGGGTTTCCGATATAACCTTTAAAGGTGTATATATATATATATATATATATATATATATATATATATATATATATAAAGGTCCAAGTGCCGTCAAATATAAGTTGAGCAATTCGATTTCAATGAATCAAAAGAAAGAAATTTTATTTAAATGCGAAATTATTTTTTATTGGTGTTGTAAAGCAATGTATCGGTAAAATGTGGTAGTTTGTAAAATTGACAAGAAAAAAAACACAGAAAATTATAGAAGTGTAATAACAATAATGTATGAGTATAGGTAGACGTTTGTTGAAGAAAACTAGGGTAAAACAAAGTCTCGTATTTTTTCAAAAACCGTTTACGATTATCCTACATTAGAAATTATTTGCAGATGACGATCCGTCTAGTGACAAGAAAGACGAGCCAAGCGCTTCTCCGGAAGCAGCTCTTCTTGATGGTAAGATCTACATGAAGTCATATACACGCTGGCTCTTCGCAACAGGTCTGTGGTCAAGATCTACTGAAGATCGAAAATGCTCGTTCATCTTCATCGTAATCGTCGCGACTTATGCTTTCTGGTTTGGCATTTCTTTTCTGGAATTGTATCACGACTGGGGCGATTTGAGTACAATGACCGAAACGATGGACATGGCTCTGATTTACTCGGTCACGTGCCATAAGTATGTTAATCTCATGTGGGGTGAAAGAGACTGGAGGAGGATTGTTCGTCAAGTGGAAAGCAATTTTAACAGGTATCCATATTAAGAGATATTAACACCATATTAAGAGATAAAGTATTTCAAATGAATATAAAGCATAACATTAGTTGACTCCTGGTCTAAATAATTGATATTCTGATAATTGTCTAGCATTTATTGGTTCATTTTCACATTTAAATACACTCAATAATTTTAATAATATTTTACAAGTATTACTAATGTTTTATAAAGGTCCTTGTAAGATTCTATGGATTAAATATGACTTATTTTGTAATTCAATATTTTCGTTTTTTGTTAAACAAGAAATAACTGTTTCATATTTTTTAAAACGTTATAAATTCAAATAAAATAAACTAAAAAGTTATCATTGGCATTCGTATCTTGGCCGAATCAGCAGTTTTAAGTTAAATAAACAGGTTGTCCAGTCTTACCCGCACGAAACTGATACTCCGAGTTGAGATATACGCAAATAACGACGTCACCGAATATTTTAAAATGTGACATGCTGGATTATGTATTACACAATTCTTTATCGAACGCTTTTTATTGATAAATGCTCAGCGACCTCATCGATAACAGCGGACGTCGCGTACCCGCGCGGTACAGCATTCAGCGATTAGCCTGAATGACATAACCAAATCCAATAATTCCTTGTTGTGCCCAAATACGTTACATATCTAGATAAAGAAGGTGTGAATTTTTTCTTGGGGGAAAACTGTTTTTGTGTTACTATTAAGCTTTTACGCAATCGTTTCATGTATTCTTGTTTGCCATCGAATCGTGCTTATTCTCCCTAGGTGCGGGTAAGACTGGACACCCTGAACAGAGTAGTGCTCTGAATAGAGAACACTCTGCATAGACACTCTGAATACTCATTCTGAATAGAGCACCCTGAAAAGGCACCCTGATTACGCCCACAGAATTTGCACCCTGAGTACGCACATTGAATACGCCTTCTGAAGGGAGCACCTTGAATAGATACTCTGAATACGCCCACTGAATACGAACCCTGAATATATCATCCTGAATACACACCCTGAACCCCCACTTACTACGCACCATGAATACGCACCCTGAATAGAGCACACTGAGTAGACCCCCTATGTAGACACACAATGAATACGCACCCTGCATAGATCACCCTGAATGGAGCACCACTCCCCTGCCGCTCCGAGAGGCCCGCCTGCAAAGGGCCGTGTCGAAGGTGGGCGTGGCGGCGTGTGGCGCAGGCCGCTGCAGAAGGCGACGCCGTCGCAGCTGGCCGTGATGAAGAAGCGCGTGCGCGAGACGCGGCTGAGCTACCTGGTGTGGACGTCGCTGCTGTCGGGGGCCATCGTCAGCATCGGCCTCATCCCGCTGGGCGAGGCCCTTTCCCAGCGAGGCGGCGGCGGCGGCGCCGCGGAGGCCAATGGCACGGTGCCCATGGACGCCGACGGCCAGTCGCCCAGCCTCTGGAGGATCCCCTTCAGGTACAGCATGAGAGTACATCACAAGAAAATATTTAGTCATTTTCAATTTATTGTCGAAATGTGAACGAGTTTCTTTTGCTTTTTTTGATTAATTTAGTTAGAATAAATAAATGATTAAAAAATAAATGAAGGGGGTGGGGACGGGGGGAGGGACAGCAGCACAAGGCGAGGGCGGGGACATGGAAAAAAACTCAAGCATGACAGTTTGGCAGTGGTTAGATTCACTCATATTGTTTTCGGAGCCCCTGAATATAGGGAGTAGTATAGCCGCTACCATTTAATGTTCTCTCACCGAGTAACCTCACGAGACAGAATTCAGTAGTTAAGAAGCAGTGATAATAATTGGCGGCATAATAAATATTTTCGAGCTTATTAATACAGTTTTGGATACATTGGTGGCTCCCAACACACACTAAATCGTAACGTTCTAATTCTCCTCTCAATTGGATAAAAAATGATGAAATTGGGGGAACCAAGGAATGCGCAATTCTCTGTGTCTAGGGACCGATTGCTTACCGCTTTCAGCGCTATCTGTTGGTGATAATTGCCTAGCCTTAAGTGGATTCCAATCAGCTGACCATTGGCTATTTTTTAAAAAAAATATAATATAAATAAATATTTTCCAATTAAAATTGTATTTATATTCGATAGCGGACACATTTCTTGCATTTTCCCGCTTAATCTACTTGAAGCTTGTGCTATCGACAGTTGAGAGAATGTCTCTCGCATCAAACCACTAGACAATGTTCATATTACCCATATCACCTTTTCGCTTTCATTAATCGGCAAGAAAATACATAAATACTACAAAAAATACAATGTTGTTACTCACACATGAACAATTGCATTATTTCTCATTCACCGCGTGCGCTGTGTGCTCAAAACAATTCGTTTTTATCTATGACCATTTCTGAATTATATTTTGTTACATTATAACCATGCATAGTATTTATTGTGCATTTCTCTATCTTTGCCATTAAGCAAATTCTTCATTTCTGTGGTCCAAATGCGCCCCACCGTACTTCTTGTTCATTATTTTTTGCTTTTTGTTTGCTCTTTGAAGCTTCTCCATTGGAACATCTTAACAAGTTATTCCGCAAGAGCGTGGCATAGCTCTATGAAGCTCGGAGGATACCATTCAAGTCTTACTCAGAGCACTATCTTTACATTTTCACTGATAAACAAATGCACAAACTTGTCTAAAATTCCAATGAGAAAATCCGAAACACTGAGATCACTAAGGTATGTGTGCAGTAAATATATCGAGGAGATTCGAAACTCATTTAGGCGTTTTTGTTTTCCCGTGTCTTGTAGCATGACCGTGAGTTGTGCTTTTTTCACCCACCATACACCTTCAAACTTCGTCATTTCAGTCTAGGTCCGCCTGGACGGCATGGCAAGCCAGTGCACGTTGCACCTGGGTCGTGTCATTCCTTTATTTTGTATTTTGCGGTGTGGTGACAGATCCATGTCTCTCCTGTTAATCCTTATCCTTCCTTACCAGACAGATACCCCAACCATATAAGGCTAGCATAGCCGAGATGACCCTGCAGCGGATCTCAAATCCTGTCTCAAACATGAACTAGAGGTGCAACATAATGGCACAGATTTTCTCGTAGTATAGTTTTCTAATTTCCTTGGTGTGGTTTCCCTGGCTTTAAGATTTTGCTTCATTCTCTGGCCAGCCGCCATCTATCGTCGCCCAAAGTATATTTTTTGACATTATTTCAACTTTTTGCTTTCCTAGTAGTACAACCGAAGTATTACTTCAATAATATTAAATAAGAGTCAAAACTCGTCCTTAATAGAAATTTTCATCGAAAAATCTGAAGCGGTTTTTAAGAAAATGGCGATTAAGCATTACTGTAAATGCGAAATTTGAAGCCCATTATTGCAAGAATCTATTGAGTTTTCGAAAAAGTTGTTTGATGAACTTTTTAAAATGATTTTTTGAAAATCCGCCGTTTCTTGCGCAGTATTACATAACTTTCTCTATACTACGTATATTACTCCGTATACGTGTAGTACGTATACGAGAAAGTAAAAAGGGAAAGTGTTACTATTTTGTGAACCCGCGAAGTAAGAGAACATCAAAACGTCGGGAAGGGTGGGTCATCACAAAAGACTTGAAGTTAACAGTTATTTGGTCCAAAAATATGTGTAACCTAGCCTACTTATTAAAATTTTAATGACAATACTCCAAACAAACGAAGTACGTTATATCTCTTCAGAATCAGTTTCAAGTTGTACCGAGTTGTTCTTGTTTACCAACGTCTTATTTTCACCTTTTTTCCGACTACATAATATTTCTGAATTGTTTTAAACTATTCCTCTTCATATTAAAAGATTGTTCTTTCAATATGTTTATATTATATTCATATGTTTAATATAAAAGGTCGAGTTTTTAAACGGCTCGTATATTGTGTAAACTCTTTCCTCCACAGGACATGGACACCTTTTGACAATTTGACAGGATTTCCTTACATCTTGGTGTATGCTTTTCATGTGTTCATGGCGGCGCTTCAGTTGTTTATGATACCAGCCTACGATAACTTACTTATTGCGCTCGTGAATTACACTTGCGGTCAGTTCGCTACCTTGCAGAATTCACTGTTGAACATTCGGCGAGATGCAAAGTGAGTATGCAACACTTTAAAAATCAATCATTTACACAATTTCTTTTTCTTAGAAGAAAAGATAAACAATTTAATAGTAATGAACATTAATTCCTCTTGACCTCTTTAAACACTATGAGCATATTTCTTGGGCTCAATTCATTGTTAATAATTTGAAGTAAAATAATTAACATGCTACAAGGTAAAAGTTTCAGCTCTTAATTGAACCTTCAGCAGGGTGTTATCTTCGCAAACTCACTGTTGTATAGAAAGTTAACTTCGCAAACACAATAGAGTGTGAGTCCGTCACACTGAAGACAGAGGTACTACAATTGAACCGCTAAGTGCAGAAATAAACTTAGTTCAATTTTACATATCTTTTATTGGCAGGAAAGGTTGTATACTGCAGAAAGGAAATTTTAATACATTGTATACTGCAGAAAGGAATTTAGACCTCTCGATAGCTTAGGTTTTTGCCTTCATAAGCAAAAATGCATCCTAAAGAGAAAATGTTCTTAAAACGGATTTTATAAAGTTTTTTTGTTTTGTTTCATTTGCGATTCAATGAGATAAGGAGCGACGGCAAGATCAAAATAATGCCCTCTTTAGAGCCCACGGCGGGGCACTGCCGCTTGCTGACCCTGCAGCGTCATTTCCTGCCTGTAGAGTGCGATCAGGATGAATATTTGTTCAACATGATGTGTGACGTAGTACATTTGTAAAAGAAAATTTTCATTTCTACGGCGAGAGTGACGTTTGGTTCGTGTTTGGCAGAAACTATTAGAAAACTATTTTAGCAATCCTTCTAAAATTCCATGCCCTAATTTTCTGCTGATGACCATTTGGTGGGATTTCGAATTTCAGGTTTTTCACAAAGCTTCTCGTTCATAAATCGAGTAAATTCGTTTCTCGGCCTCCCTATTGACTGGTTTAGTTGATAAAACAAGACAATTTGATACCGCTCTGCCAACTTGGCGGTTCGACCGTGTTCGGCAGAAGGCGTCGGACGCAGGGTGACTGTGTTTGTGTTGAAGTGTATGGGCTTCAGGGCGGTTGGAAGATGGTTCATTATTGTTGAATTATTTAATACTACAAATAGTAGCACTAATAATCGTAACTTAACTCGATGAAAGTAGTTACACATTATTGAGTAACTGAACAAACCTGATCGGCACACCACATTCGGAGTAGATCTGAGCGGGATGTGAACGCCGAGACGACCATACACGAGTACATACGATACATGAGTTGGATATGTTGGGACCGTCGCCGGCGGTTGTAGGGAGCGAGTGCAGCAGCAGCAGCAGGGCTGGAAGGGCATCGCGCTGCCGCCGCTGGGCCAGGGCCACGGAGAGGAGGAGGACACGGAGGTGGACCCGGCCCTCGAGGCGGAGATGCAGCGCAGCGTGGGAGAGCTCGTCGACTTCCACGAGACGCTGCTCAAGTAAAATTTACGTTGATTTACTTTCTTCAAAAAAGTAGTAAAAATTGTACGTGCCGTCTGGGGGAGAAGCACACGTTTTCTTGATGTATAGAATCTCTTCCCTTCATTTTATTATACATAGTTGTATTATGAATTACAGTACCTACAGAGAGAGGTTACAAAATTTGAAAAATTAGAATTTATTGCTTTCGAGTCATAGAAAACTTATTTGTTTAGATAAGTAAGACCAAAATCTTCCGATATAGCGCTCTATGATGGATTCTCGGTTAAAGCCAGAGGGTGATTGTTTTGAAAGACTGTTCGAGGGTTTTGTCCCTTATCGTTCTTGTCTTCACGATTTGACTCCCGAATCGGTGAATTAAAGCGAAGATTCTCCTGATCGGTGAATTAAAGCGAAGAACGAGGGACGGAAATTTAAAAAAACGAGAGCATTCTGTTTCGTACTTCAAATGTGCGTGGTTGTCTGGCGTGCGTAGAATTTTTTAATAGGGTGAACATACCAATAAATTGTCCAAAAACTAAGCTATTTTACTCGTAGAAGCAACTGCTTAATATACACGTATGCCTCCTTGATACTGAATCGACCCAAAAATCTTCTGTGAGAAAATAAAAAACATTACAAGATTCAGAACACTAAATCTTAAGTTTCAAAATATTATATGTTGGTATAACTAGAAATGGATCTTGTTTTCAGGTTTGTTCGTGACATTGAAAACATGACAAACATGGTGTTTTTGAACCAATTTTTCTGCACCACAGTAATATTGTGTACATCTGCGTTTCAAATTACAATGGTACGTTATATGATACAATGGTATAAATACAATGATTCCTCTGTATGCTCTTTGAGTTAAAATTCACATAAAATCATTTCTATTTCTGTTTTATTTTAGGACACTAATGGAGCAGCGAAAAGTTTTGGTATGGCGTACACTCTAATAGCTGCTCTTTATGAACTTTCAATGTTCTCTTATTTTGCAAATGCCCTGATAGAAGAGGTAAGTCACATGTTTGCTGGATCAGATTCTAAAGGCACAGAACCGACGAAACAATTCTTAGAAGATAGTTTGAAAGCAATAACGGAGACTTTCATTTGTTGCTTATGATTCGCTAAAATAACATAATTCCAAGAGATAACTTGGTTGCATCAAGTCAGCTTAAAATTAAAATTGTTAGTGGCAAGCTTACCTTAATGATAGCACTTCTAATCTGACCCCATTTCACACCGCTTCTATAAACCAACGAATGTCGAATGTTATGGAAGTCCCTATTGTCGATGCGAAGCCAACATATACCTTCCAAAAAATCTTATCTAGATATTTAGATATCTATAAAAGTAACACAGTAACAATAAAAGGAAATAGGGAGATCAAGTCATAATATCAGTATCAATAAATAAAACACAGGGAAATTAATGAAAATGTGTATTTAAAAAAATATGAATCCATATAGCGATTTACAAACCCACACATTGACTAATTTTTATTAGGTAATATAACTATTTACATTACTGCACATTTACTCTCTGTATTATTATTACATCTTATATTTATTTGCATACGCATCGCAACGTGGTATCAAGCTACTGACTGTTCCAAGAAAATGTAATAATTGTAATGAATAATTATACTTTACTGTGGTTGTTTTTATTAATGTTAATTACGAAAACAACTGATCACAAAGGCATATAGAATCAACCCACTTCGAAAGAATTATTAATATAATGCAACATGTAAGGGCAAATAAGTTCGGCCACCGTGCAGTAACAAGCATTGTTACGGAAGGCCAACACCTTCGACGTGATTTCCCCAAAAAATGCTGTCCCTCCCCCATAATTATTGCCCTTCCCTTCTCAGTGTTCGCGTGTTAGTTCATTATCATGAGGTATCCACGAGCGCCCGCATTATAAGGGTGAGGTTTAGCCAGGTCTGGAGCTAGCAAATAAGATAAAAGCACCAGTAGCAGTCACAGTTAGGAACAGATTTTGTCGTGCAGTACTAAATTTGTTAAGTGAAACTCAACGGGTGATTTGCATATCTTATTGGATAAATTCTTTGTCTAAAAGTCCCTTTTTTAATTTATTCTTTTTTTTTATTAAATTTATTTCTAAAACTGGATTTTGTTCCAGTAGTGGCCATTAGAAAATTACAAAAGTTTGGTACTGATCAGACACTCAACTGAGTAATTGACAATTGATGTTCTATCTCCTGTCTTTGAGATCAAAAAATTTCAAAAACGTACCGATACAAATATTACGAGTTCCCCTTATTGCAATTACAATGTTAATAAGATATTTTCAGCTTACTCTTTAAATATATAATGAGAGAAACACATAACTTATCTTCGTTCTAAACCTCATCACTAGGAGACACAAGCTCCACATACTGCATAATCAAAGCTTCTGATTCTTATTTTTCAAATTTTGCGTCGAAAGTGGCCACTACTGACGCAGTAGCCGCTACGTGACCCTAGGGCACAATTCCCTCGCCGTGGTCGTATACCGGCTGCATCTCGCGGACTTTTCCTAGACCGTTTACATACCTCTCCAAAAAGGTTTAGCCCGACTGCATCCCGAACCGTTTTCCTTCTCACTCTAAGGGTAGATGTGTAAGTTCACCGTGATCTACTTAGTATTTTATTGATCGGTTATAATTGATGCACTTCTGTTTTCAAAAAACATTCACACGTCCTTTTACAGCACTGCCGGCAACGTTGAAAACCACACTTAAATGTTTTTTTAACAAAACTTGAAACCTCGCATCACGAGCATCTTCTTGCCCCACTGACTCAACAAACACAATTCCAAAGATTTTGCCATGTTCACCTGTCTTCGAGGTTTTCTCTGAACTGGTGCAAGAGCTTCTGTTGGCGCTACTTATGAATGAAAACTTTACAAAAATGTTCACTTTTTCCGAAACACCTGATGAACGAAACGGGATCCAATCAGGCTATGCCTTTTTACGAACGAAATGTGAAAGGGAGTTAGCGGGTGTGAGTGAAATGTGCCAGCGGGATGCAGTCGGGCGATTGCCTCCGCCGCGCCGCGGTGGTTGCAGCTGGTGGCTGTCAGCGGTGACCGTCGCGCGCGAGCGAGCGGCTCCTAAAGCGGCGGGGCGGGGCGGGGCGGGGCGTGGTGTTGCAGAGCCAGGGCGTGGGCTACTCCGCCTACTGCAGCGAGTGGTTCCACAGCTCGCTCAGCTACCGCCGCAGCGTCACTCTCGTCATGGTGCGCAGCCGCCGGCCCTGCGTGCTCACCTACGGGAAGTTCGCCGACCTCTCCCTCGAGTCGCTGGCCGGGGTGAGCGCGCTTCGCAGCTTTGCGCCGGGAGGGGTGGCACAGTGCAGCAGCTGATGCCACTGAAGTGCCTCTGACCGGGAGGTTCGAGTGCTGACAGTGGCAAGATTTTCGACACTAGCTTGTCAGCTAGGTGGAATTCAGTCGCTGTCTGGAGGAGAATTCTAGCGACCAGCTTCTCTGATCGATAGCTGTCATTTACCAACACTAGGCGAACGACGGAGAAGTGCCGTAACACACGGATCGTGGTCCGCGCGCGACCTTTCCTTCCCCTTCCTTCTCCTACCCTCACCCCTTACACACACTTAACTTACATGCACATGTCGGGAGACCAACCGGGAGCTTATCCCGGCTCTAGCCGGGATAAGCTCCCGGTGTGGGGTGCTTAGTGCTCTAGCGGTGTCCCGCTGGTGGGAGAAACCCCGGTAGCCGACGTGAGGTCGGCACCGGATCTCGCCCAGCGAGGAAGATCGCCGCCACCTCCCGAGGAAAAACGTGCAATACACTTACGGGACTAATAACCTCATTAGTTGACGCGCTCAGAATCACTAACAACCAACCTTTTCAGCTTTTTCTTCCCCGAGTGGGATAACTCACTGACAACACCCTTGCCACTGCTGTACCGTTGTCCGGGATGTTCAAGGGTTCCAATTTCGACGCTGGCGGATTTTCGGCTCTACATCTGCTTCGAATTCAATGATTGCCTAGAGGAGAACTTTAGCGGCCGACTACTCTGATCGGTAGTTTTTCATGTTTGGTCCAATCTGAAACTGGCGAATGCCGAAGCAGGACCCTTAAAAACGGGTCAGGACCACACACGATCTTTTATTTCTTATCTTTATGTCCTTCACTCCCTTCACATACACTTACATTCATTACACTAACATAAAAGTCGGAAGGCCAGACTGAAACTTAGAGCTCGTCCCGGCTCTGATGGCGCCTCGCTGAGTAACTCGCAAACTGGCATTTTGGTCAGCGCCAGTTCTCACGTTGCATTGGGGGAATAACATAACCTTCCGAAATATACAACGCATAACTAATGGCGTTCGAGCAGTACCCGGAATCAAAACTTATTCACTCACTCTTTCTCCTCTCATCTTCTAGCATACCGTTGTCTTTACAAGAACAAAACTGTTTCCTCGCACCACCTACGAAATTTATTGTAAAGGACCATGCGCTAGACAATTGCGGTTCTATCGTAATGTAATTGTTTTCAATTATTTTTCCTGTTCAGTCAATAAAACAGGAAATAAAAAAGTAATAAATAAGTATCTGTTTAATTATGTATTGTAAAATTCAGTGTGTCTACTTGCTTTGAGGTAAATGATCTCTAAAAATATTAAAATTAAATGGAGGTTGAAGTAAGTTTCCAAAAGTGCCTAGCTTGACTTACGTTCCTTCGACTCTTGTGAAAAATTATGGAGATTAAGACATATATATATATATATATATATATATATATATATATATATATATATATATATATATGTGAAAATTAACGTTATTGTAACATAAACTTAATACACATTCTTTGTCATTCGTATGTGAAAATGTACGCTTACTAATATTGAGAACAAACTCTCCATCTAAGAAAATACTTGAAAATAAACCTTGACTATATGTACGCAGTAAGTTATCTAAATGAATGTATAAAACCAATTACTTAGGTCAATCTTTTATATTTTTTCCTTTTTATTTCAGATTCTGCGAATTTCCTACACGTTCTTCACAGTGCTAAACGGCGTGAACGAATGATCAATCCGAAAAAGAGAAGAAAAAAAAAAGAATAAATAAGCAGCTTCATCAACTTGCGCAATTTCTACATTTGACCTATGCACTTCACAAATAATTACTGTTCTTTGAAAAGACAAAGAAGAAGAAGAAAAAGCATGTCTCAAACAAAGAAACGCCGCTCACTCATTCGTTCTTTCAAGAAAACGTGAATATATTAGTAGTCACATTGATCACACAGCATAAATTCGTACGCAGTTATTCATAAATAAAAACCCGCACTTCTTCTGTACTCTTTAGAACTCCCCATAAGTAATGCAAGACGGACGAAGTCGCAATCGGAGAGGGGAAAAAAAGACGAGCGACCTCGGGCGCGGTCGCGTTCGCTTATTCATGCGGCGTCCGGGGGCGGCATCAAAGGCGCACGCGGCAATTAAAGGCGCTGCAGCGACGCGTAGACGCTGCAGGGGCGGGGGACGGGGAGGGAGAGGGGCGGGGGATCAGAGGACGAAGCGACGAAGACGGTGCGCCCGTCACGCCATCCTCGCGACCCTTCGTCCTCAATCCCTTCCACCCCCCCTCCCTCATTCACCCTGCACCACTGGGAGCCGGTAACTTCTTGGAATGCGTCACGAGAACCAAGGGGACGTCTTGGTGGCGGCAAATTGTCCAGTATAGGGGTGGTCTTATTGTTGAAAAAGTAGTCACAGTTTCGAGTGGGACTATAAACTATCCTTTCTGACTTCACTATTTAGTAGCATTCACCTAGGGTGAAGCATTCAGCTAGGAACATATGTGCTTTTGTAAATGTTATAATGAAACAGAGTTGTAAGACAAAAACTGTTTCATTAAAAAATGTAATGCTTTATTTCTAAAATAACAGACACCTTAATGCACACCGGCAATAAAAAATATTTAACGGCTTACCCGCTGATTGTAAGTGTACTCAACTATGTTTTTAGCAAAAGAAATCACTAGATTCCATTAACCCCATAATTCATATAACATATATATTAGAATTGTTCTGCTTATATTGTGAACTAATTGTGCAATTCAGGTTCGATGCATGTTACCTGACGAGTCAGAATGTTCAAAGTAATACGTATAAGTAGATGAAACAATCAGAAAATTTCGTCATTGGGAAGACTGTTCACATGATATGCAAGTACAGTAACGTATTTGAAGAATTCTTTTCCGTAAAGATAAATTGTCAATAAATCATGTATTGAAGCACTCAAATGGTGGTAAACTAGTAATTCTAAAATTTATACTGTATAAAATTTGAATTTGTAAAGTTTGATGTTATAACCAATAATAATAAGATCGAAAAACGTCAAGGAAAAATAATTTTATTACAAAAAGCTTAATACAGTCACAGTTGTGTTCCAAAGTAATCTTTAATTTGGAAAAGACAATACTTTATCTCATGAAATACATTTTTCAAAGTTATTTACTATTCTAAAAGCCATGTCATTTGAAATAAAATGTATAAGTTAACAAAACACCATTTCAGTTCAAAACTTTTCATATATGCACTCAAGCCATGATGGTGCAGTCAGAATCAGTATCAATTCTCTTTTCTCCTTGGTCTCATATTTGGGCTTATCTGCTGTGCCGATCCTCTTCCAGACTTCCTGTCCACCCGCGTGCAACCGCAACCATTTATCCACTACTCCTTCTTTCAGGATTTCAGCTTCAATTACAGAACGCAGCAAATCATTCTAATAACGATAATGTACAAGAAGAACCAGAATTGACAATCCAGAATTGTTTTTAGTTGGTTACCTACATTATTACACAAACTGCAAGAGTCATTTGAAATGGATAACATTTGAAGTGTATTAAAGTGTATAAAGTGTATTAAAATGTATTGAAGTGTATTCGTTCATATTCATTTCCTACTTTGCCTACCCCAAGGAGCAATCACTGCTGTGTCTACATTTCGTCACTCGCCGGTGCCCATCAATTGTAACCTCTAGTAATACATTAATAAAGTCAATGGGAATATATACTATTTTTCTCTGACTTATTTGTTCTGGTTTCATAACATGAACTTTTACCATAATCAGTATTAAAACTTGACGATAACAAGTGTTTAAAATTTAAACAATTATAGACTTACAATGTTTTATAAGAGGTGGATCGAGTGAACCACTTCCTGAAAAACGTGCCAACGTATCCTTCATACTGCTACCAACACATCTATATATATAAAAGAAAGTCGTGTTAGTTACACTATTTATAACTCAAGAACGGCTGTACTGATTCGGCTGAAAATTGGTGAGCAGGAAGCTTAGAGCCAGGAGACGGACATAGGATACTGTTTATCCCGTTCGACAGTGTTCCTGTGTGAGAACGCACGTTTTTGCACGTTTTCGCACGTTTTCGCGTGATTTCGCATTTGCGCCTGATAATAAAACAAAAAATGTCGTGTATCACAAGGTACTTAACTGAAGAGTGCAACCTATGCACCAAAATACAAGAACAATAATGAATGATTAATCTACTTAATTTTTTTATTTGTATTTTCTAATAAACAATTTAACTTAATAAATTCCAAAATCTGCTTATTTATTGCCTTTAACAGCCAGTCCCTATGATTACAGCTTTGTATATCTCTCTTAAACAAAAATCAATTAAAAAACGCTCTGCTACTTAATAGATTTTTTAATTATCTATTTAATATCAGAGCGTTTTTTTAATTCTTCTTTGTTTGAGAGAAAAACACAAATCTGCAATTGCTTTATTATCACGAGTGCAACAAGGATAGTACAGTTTCTCACAGTGAGTGCGACGCGAGAAAAAGATGGGACCGGCTGTTAAGGCGGAACAGAGTTCGCCGGGTCAGCCAGTATATATATACTAGCTTTATATATATATATATATATATATATATATATATATATATATATATATATATATATATATATATATATACATATATATATATATATATACAGAGAGAGAGAGAGAGAGAGAGAGAGACCACCGTATTCGAATACACAGGGACAATTCTTTACACCTTTACACACCAAGAATAGCAAACAAGAGGTTCCATAACGCAACCCGTGAATGAGAAATATTTAATGGTGAGCATCCTCTTCTATTAAGCTAGTCTGTTGCATGGCATCAGCTGTCTTCTAAGTAGTGGCAAAACCAGTTTGAGGATTCAGTTGGTAGGCGTAGTATGAAAATAGCAAGAATAACAAAATCAAAAATGTAAGTTTTAGAAAAAATTGAAACCCTTTCATTGTTTTTGTAATTGCTCCAAGAGCCTATGTATCTGAAGAAACCAGTTATACCACTCACATAGCCGTAGGATTCTCAATTTTGTCTCAATTTCCATGCGCATTCGAAACTTGTAATATATATCAATGCCATGATCTGCAATCCGTGACCATCGTATTTGAGTGCCGCGTATAATTCTCAACCATATTCCGAATATTTGCATTTTCTAAAAATATACCTACTGTTTATTTGTTTTATTTATGTCGAGATCTTGGGTGGGATCTCACATGACCATAGAACTGTTTAGTTTTTACTCAGTTTCTGGGAGCCTACGAAACTAGTAAACTAGATAGATGCGTGTGTTTCGAGACAGTGTTTAAATGAAATGAGTTAGCAAAATACCAAATCACCTTTCTCAACCAAAAAAATATTATCTTCTTTCTTCTTTCGCCTGATAAACGAACACGCGAGACCACCGTATTTGAGTGCCGCGCATAATCCTCGACGATATTCCGAATATTTGCATTTTTCTAAAAATATCCCAACTATTTATTTGTTTATTTTTCTCAAGATACTGAATATCTAAAAAAACTATCAACACGTCTCACATTGCTAAAGAGCTGCTTAGTGTTCACTCAATTTCTGGGCGTCAACCAAGATAGTAAAATAGATACATGCCTATGTTTATAAACAGTGTTTAAATGAAATGAGTAAATAAAATACCAAACCGCCTCTTCCTCCCAAACAAATACTCTTTTCTTTCTTCTTTCGCCCGCTGAACGAACACGCGACATCCGAATGAAATATCCCACCACGCCCCCGTGCTTCGCAGCACATTGCTGCATGACCAACCACAAAGCCAGTGAGACTCGCCCAGGGACTCGTATAATCCAACGCACAGAGCACAGAGTGTCCTCCGCACCGAGAAAAACCCCCTTAGTAGCTAGCGTGCAGGCGGTATCCGCATGAACTCAATCTCGGAGGACGCATCAAAGGAAGTAATTCCAAGGATCCGCGGGGCGTGTCAGCACGCGCATGCGGGCGTCGGCCGCGTTCTTGTGAACACGCGCCGGGGGCATCGCCACCATCGCCGCCGCCGCGGGACACTCCTTTCTCATTGGGACTCTCGCATCGAGTTTGCCTTGTTGAAGCTCCACGACGCTGCGCTGTATAGCAGTAGACTCTCTGGTTACGTGTGTAAGTGGCGCCTGATATTCAGTCGGGGTGCCACCGAGGTGTAATGTCGCCAAAGAACGTCTGTATTTACTTTAAGGATTCAGCCAGATAATAGTTACGAGCCACCGCAATCAGAAACGTCAAGAACAACGCTTAGAGGTATTAACAGACCAGAAAATTACTGAGGGCAATTTCATATTACGACTTTGCTTTTCGGAATAACAACGTAGACTAGGACTGCGCTGAACACATGAAGTATGCTTAGGATGTCTCGAGCTTATGAAGCGCAGATATGAACCGCCTAGTCCGGCTTAGATGGCACAGAGTATTAATTGATGTCACTAGTGCCTCTATCCGGGAGGTTTTTGGTACGAGTCCCAGCGGTGGCAGGATTTTCGGCACTCCCTAGATATCTGGGTCGATTTCAGCCGCAGTCTGGAGAAGAATTCTAGAGACAGGCTGCTCTGATCTGTCGTTTTCCGTGATTTCTCCGATCAACACCAGGCGAATGCCGGAGCAGCACCCTAAAAACGGGCCACGGACCGCGCGCGATCTTTCCTCCCTCTTCCTTGTCCTATTTATCGTCCCTTATTTACACAGAAATACTTTCACAAGCAACACACTACCACACTGCCGGGAGACCAGTCGGGAGCTTAGTGCTTGTCCCAGCTGGGGCGGTGCCCCGCTAGTGGAAGATAACTCGTTGGGGGAACAACCCCCAAGTCGACAGGTAGAGTCTCGTCATTCAGCGGAGGAAGATCATTGCCACCTCCCGCGATGAAAGGGACAAATGACCCTAGCAAATGTCGCACCAGGCATCACTAATCAATCAAGAAATAAAATAAGTATCCTATAATTACAGCTGTCAAGGATCACGCCGCGTGTGCGAATCGATTTCAAGTAAGTGGCTAACACCTTCGGCAAACGGATATGCTGTAACGCGGGGAAGTGAGGGGGAGTTTGTGCTCAGACAACGCAGAATCTGGGTTATCTAAGGGTTATCTGGCCATGGGTGGCATAGGGACCGATTCTAACAAGACTGTTTTAAGCTGTGTTACATGAAAATAAATTGAGACTTTTCTTTATTAATTTCTCGCATCATTGTGAATGCTCTTCAAGAATAAACAACTCTATTCAAAAAAAGTATTCTTCTCCGTAAATGAAATAATACATAATATAAATACTCAGGAACTACAGTGCCGCCTGTCTTCAGTGAGAGAGAATATTGTAGGTGAGATACACCCCCATATTCTAGTTGAAACAGTTTGACATTACTATCTGGAACACTCTATTGCTTTTTAAATGTTATTTTTGACTTAAATAAATGCCAGGTGTAGCTTTTCCTTTTTCGATAATCTTCTCAAAGTAAAAATGTGTTTTCTCGCAACTACATACTCGTATTATTTCACGGAAAATTAGAACTACATTGGAACTAAAATCAAGTTAAAAATATTTTCAAAGAAAAATGATAACTGCCTATCAAAATGAAAATTGTATATCATACTTTATAGAAACCAAATACGAGGCATTAAATTGCAAAATTAAAATTTAAGTAGTGGCCTGCAGCAGCAAAAATCTGCTGAACATACTCAGATCAAATGATTTTTCCACAAAGTACATGCACACTGCTCAAGAACAACACATAAAATACTCTCATACAACACTGCGCTCAATTAAGTATTTATATCTGTCACATACGTCTAAACCCTGTTAATATGCAACCCAGCAGGTGTTTTAAGTGCACTTGCCCCTTCCGGTATGTTAAGAAATTTAACATTCTTAGCAACGAGTTTTAAGATCCTTAGCAACGTAAACAACAATCAATTCATCGCAAGTCAAATGTTTGTTAAGAAAAAAACATGGCGATGTACAAAAAAAAGCAGATTCAAACAATTCAGAAGTAATTCACATTGGTTTGGGGGAATATTATTCTTAATTGTAATAGTATTAATAGTACAATTAGAAAAATGTATATTAGGTAAATTAACCTAATTTTCCTCATATTCCACGAAATGAAACTCTACTCCGGTAATCATATTTGCTGATAATGTGACGGTGTCGCCCCTGTAAATCATCTCGCCAATTTCCTAATTTCTTTAGGCGTCTTTAGATTCAGGAGGATTATTCGCATCCATCTTTCTTAAACCACGGTATATGAATATTGTTTATACAGATATATTGGAAGCAGCACCTCACAATATCGTTCTAACGAGCCGCAGCAACAGAATTCACGTGTTCACTAGCGTAGTAAAGTCGTAAATTTTCGCATAATTCGTGAGATTTTGTGGTGACTGATAAATGCTGAACATACCACGAAATGTTGCAAAGTTATTACATTTCTAGGTGTGTTAATAGCTATTAACAGAGATAGACTTCATAAACACTGCAGTAACAGTACAGTTTATAAACAGTACAATAGTAGTTCTTTACATACCACAAATATTTTTAAAATGCTGCTTCTTAACGCAACACGTGAATAGAAAATATTTATTGACGGACCTTTTCCTTGCAGCATTGCTGTCGCATGACATCAGCTGTGTTGTTATCAGTGACGCACTGAGTGTGAGAATAGACAGAATTACATAAATCATTGGATTTTTCTGTTGAAGTTGATACTTGTTCAATGTTTTTAGACTTTTTTCTATTTCATCGTTAACAAACAAAAAGAAACACTTCTCACATGGATATGTTGCATAGTTTTCTTTCTATTTTTCTGCGCTTTGGAAATTAGTAACATAGTGAAAGGAGTATCCTTTCTTTATTGTAGTAATACAAATTTCAGAAAGAGTTCAGAAACACAAAATAGGATATTTTTGTATACCAGCATTATAAACGAACTTTCCTATGACAAGAAATTGTTCATAACAGGTCATTTTATGGCACAAATGATTGCGCCAACACATATTCAGCCAATAGCAGCGAATTGTGGGCTGGTAGAGGTAAATGGGACAGCCGACCAGCGTTTACTCACAGATGTCAAATACCCGAGGCGTCACAAGAAAGTTCTTTCGCAAAATTAAGTTTGATTTTCTTAAAATTTGTAACGTTTTTATACAAAACATAGCGTATAAACTCGTTTATAATGTTGCTTTATTGCATTTGTACAAATCTGAAAACTCGTTCCTAACATCGTTCGTTTTCAAACCATGTACTCGTGCAATAAATCTCAACGTAACAAACTAATTGCATAAACTACTATTATGATTCAAAACTATTTTTGAATAATTATTAATAAAAGACTTTGAAAAAACCAAAAGCACTGTTACAAATACTTTTCGTAGAAGAACTGGTTTGCATTCATGTCTGGATTCAGTGCAAAATATGCAGAAAGAACAGCTCACGTACATCTGTTACAAATTTTTTGTTGTTGCATCTGTTACTACATCTGTATCGAACTCCTGTTGAATAGTGTTATTGGTGAACATTGTGTAATATGTGTATATATAAAATGTGTAATATATGTGTATATTATATAAAATGTGTAATAATATGTGTAATATATATTTGTCTTTGGTCATAAAGCAGAAGGTAATTTTTTCTAAGCACATTGCTGTGGTACTTCATATAACAAAAAAAGCGATTTTCTCCTAGAGTATGACATTAAATTTACACATGTCCTACATTGTTTCTCTTGCTTCGAAGATTCTAAAACACACTTCTGCAGTTACGAGTGTATATAACCAAGCATCTCTTTGTTAACTGATTTAATCTTCCTTTTCTGACCTCTAGAGAATCTTCAGAATTCCAGATCGAATTTCAGGAATATAAGTTGTAGTGACGCATCAAATTACCCGTGGCTCATTATAAAAATGTGTCGATTTGACTTTGTCGATATGGCAACTCTGTTAGCTAAACTCGATCTTTCATGGTAAAAAAAAATCCATATTCGCTGTTTTTGCAATGACACCCAAAGCACAGCGAAAATGAGAGGCGATAGAGGCATTGAGTGGGAAATAGATTAATGCGGATATTGGAGAGAACCGCCAGAAAACTTATTGCGTTTCACCCTTGTCCTCTACAAAGACCAAATTAAATGGTCATGATTTGACCTCCATTTTCCACAGAGAGAGCTAGTGCCCTCGTCAATTGTCTATGGCTCGTCCCCATTACAGAAAACGGAATGTGATTATACTAATGTAGAATTCTAGTATTAAATTATACAGCTACAAGTCTTCTTAGTATTAAATCCTTAATTAAAAATATCAATTCGAAACATAATTTAATAAGATTTAATAAATCACATGAGTTCTTACAAAAACATTCTTTAAAAAAGCAGAAACTGTACGAGAAAACCGATAACCCATTTTCATACAGAAAGGACGATGTGCTTGAAAATTAAGGTCAATCTACAAGTTTCCTTTCGATTGAAACATGTAACACGTTCTTGTTTATCCGAGCAGACTTGCAGAGCTCAAAGTGAATATGAAGAAAATGATGCATGAACTTCCGGAGTAAGCATTACTCTAACATTAGCAAAGTCCAGAAGTACAGCCAGTT
Source organism: Teleogryllus occipitalis (assembly GCA_011170035.1). Lineage (NCBI taxonomy): Eukaryota > Metazoa > Arthropoda > Insecta > Orthoptera > Gryllidae > Teleogryllus > Teleogryllus occipitalis. The sequence goes on from BLKR01002955.1 coordinate 119,139, forward strand.
CGATTGAACTACAAGGGCTTGATGTGACGTAAATGTGATGATGGATTGCTCGTTGTCTCGAGTTTCAGAGTGCATAAATCATATTTTAGACGTTTCAGCCTCCCCACACAAAGGCTTCGACTAATCGTGACCTAGAGTGAGAATCAAAGCCGAGTCCTTCTTGAGAATAAATTACTTCCGAGAAAGATTATTTATTAAACGATCAGTCTCAAAGTCCCTTTAAGCATGTTTCTTTAGGGCACAACACAAATCTACATATTCATGTTAATCATATAATTAATGAATTAGTACGTAGTAGCTATTTTATGATAAAATACAATATCAATTACCCAAACATTTTATAGTCTACTACCTAAGTTTCATAATATTTAAAATATTTACACAGGCACATAGTCACAATTGTCCTTCACCAATAAGACCTACATGACGTCGGAGAATTCATAGAGAGATCTGATAGTGGTCGGAACGTTTTTAATTTAAAAAATTTTATAAAATAATAACAACAAATATTAAAATAACATAGTGTAAAATACAATTTTATAAATGGGAGGTAGCAATGTGCAAATCAAACAATATTATCTAAACGACTAATATACAAGTTTAATTATTCATTTAAAATTAAATTAATCTGTAATAACTATATTTCTGTGCAGTCAATTCTACAATACAAAGAAATAGCAAATTAGGATATTGACGCACATGTGCTTCCTGGCAAAATTTTTCATGTTTCTAGACAGCATTTACCAGAATGATCAACCGCGAGGTCGATACATTTATTTAATAACAAAAGACAAATGGATACAGAAAACCTGTCAACAAAGAAAATTCAGTTCCCTTTTTTCTCAGACTAATACTACGGGCTGTGAAATAACTAGGTGCCGAATAATCGATATCGTATTTTACTGAATTAATGTTATTTAACGTAATGACGATCATTCGCATGTAGTATATTTAAATTTGATGGAATGTTAGAAACTTGTAAGAGTACCCTCAATAACTAAGTACACCAACAATAATGAGGAGACACGTTGTTGAAATAAGAAAGGAGTGAGTCGCTATACAAAATATATAAAATGAAATGTGCAATTTCCCCACTATGTATTTTAAAGCTGAATACACAATACTATTCAAGGTTGTAGCATGATTCCTGGACAAAAATCTGAAACAAAAATACCCGCGAGTTGTGGCAGACTCATGAAGGCGCAGTGGCGATGATGAATACGCGACCCGCGGTTCTTAAGACAAAGAGATGAGGTGCTGGAAGTAGGCGTCACTCGGGCGCATAAACGCCTCCGCAAGCACGTCGTATATCTATGAGTATCTACAACAAAAATCAGAAACAAAAATTATGGTAGTACCTGAAACAAAAATCTGCGAGTATCTGGAACAAAAATCTGCGAAAATCTGAAGCAAAGATTATGCTAGTATCTGAAACAAAATTCTGCTGGTATCAGCGAAAATCCGAAACAAAAATCCCCGCGAGTGTTGTGATAGACTCATAAAGGCGCTGTGGCGTTGATAAATACGAGCCCGGCGGCTCTAAAGACAAAGAGATGGGGAGCTGGAAGTGGGCGTCACTCGGGCGCATAAACGCCTCCGCAAGCACGTCGTACATCTGGGAGTATCACCGGCCGGCCGGAAGGCGCGCGCGGGCGGGCCGTCAGAGGCCGAGCGCAGACACTGGGCAGCGCGCGCTGCGCCGCGTTTACGATCCCGACAGCAGCGCGCCTAGCGGAGGCCGCGCGCGATAGCGGCGATTTGTGGGCGTGGTCGCGGTCACCCGACGCCCGTCCTCTCGTTCGCGCAGCCCGCCTCGTCACGGTGCGCGACAGGCCGAAGTGGGCCAAAGGCAAATATTATTGGAGGGAAGGTTATGCAAATTCATTAAAAAAATTGTTCTTCAAATTTAGTTGTCTTTTAACCCTTCCACAAGTTACATCTTCAAACACAACGCCAAAACATTGGTCGTCGTCTGAACTGTCCATTACATTCCCACTTCATGAGTGAAACAAAGCTACGTCAATCAAATGAGATGAGATTTTATTTATATATTACTACATATTTTTAAATGAAAAAAAGTCCTTCTTCGTAAACTGAACAGATATTTATAGTTTTATACTAATAATACAATAAGTATTGTTACAATACTGTGAAAACATCCGTGTTCTACCCTTTCGCGTGTTTGGTATAGATATAACACATTTCTCACAAAAGGGAACGTATTTTTTTTAAAGTTCCTTACATTAAACTAATTTTGAGTACTTTTCTTGCAATAATTAATGTAAACTCAATTGAAACTAATACCATCACATCTAGAACTTCAATTTCTTTAATGGGCTTAATCTGCGTTCCCGCAGCCCTCCCCATTTCGGTGCGCGACAGGTCGAAGTGGGCCAAAGGCAAATATTATTGAAGGGACCCTTTTGAAAGTAGGGGTCATCCCAAATTTAGTTGTTCCTGTAACTCCTTAACGGATTATGATGACCTAAACATCGCCAAAACTTTTCAATGAAATGCTCTTAAAATGCTTTACAAATTCCCTAAACCCAAAGAAAAATGATGTAAAAAATCTTATCAAACCAATTCGGATGAACAACTCAAGCTGTTGGATATGTTACTGATGTAATCGATGCTTCTTCCATTCGTTCGAGTGAACTCAACTTGCAAACTTTTGGTTTGGACAGTTTTTACCTGGAAATCACTGTCTTTAGTTATTCGGAAATCGGCCAAACCGGCAATGGCGCTCATATACGTCACAAGAATTACATACTTACAACGGCTGTCAAAACAATTTCTGAGCGAACAAATCGAATAGGCTACTGAGTAATTCTGTGAAGAACATTTGCATGTCGTAAATTTTATTTGAAGCAAGTACCATTAAAAGTGAAATTAAAATCGATGAAATCAGCAGAAAAAGCATTAAAAATTACGGAAAAAGGCAAAAAATGTCTTCTTGGTCGAAATCGACAAAAAATGCAAAATAATGATCTGTAAGAAATGGTCATTTCCTTTTGTTATAACATAAAATGAATTTTTAAACTAAACTGCATTGTTCTAAAGTGGGAAAAAAAACAATTTAATTAAAATCCGCCTCCTAGTCATGACATTTGTCGTCGTGTAAACCGTCCACTTCATTCTCACTTGATGAGTAAAGTGAAAATATCTTCACAATGGGGTTAAGTTTAATTTTCATATTAATACAAATTTTCAATTTAAAAATATCCTCATAGTAAATTTGTCATCCATCCATTGCTTTATGCTAATGATACAGTAAGTGTTGTCAAAATACTGTAAAGACATTTGTTTTCTCTTCTTTCGTGCGTTTTCTGGACAAAGTGGGACAATTTTCTTCCAAATAGGAACGAATTTTTTGAACGATTGCTTACTTTGAACTAATTTTGTGTATTTTCCCAAACTATTAATGCAAACAAGTTTGAAACTATTATCATCAAGTCTAGAACATTTCTTTAATGAGCTGCAGGCCACCAGAGAAAACCAGCCGCCGTGAGCCTAAAGGCTGCTGCGGTATAATGGATGGGTGTGCCATGCAATGTTATCTAGGGTGTAAAATAGCAGAGTTCATAACATAGCAGAAAGGACGTCGGTGTATTTTCTCACCGGTCTATTTACTTGAAAATCAATCCGATGGTGATGAACTCCGTAAAACTAAACAGAAGATGGCACTGAAAAATGAAGCGAATTGTTTATAACGTATTATATTTCGTTTACATGTGGTAAATTGATGAAAGGGTCGTTGAAAATGTCTCAATGTGAAAATCCACTCGTTAAAATAAACACAAAGTTGTAATAATTTCATGAGCTACACCAAACAAGTTTTGTTGTTGTTAGTGTTTATTGAACAGTGATTTTTATCTCATCAAAGTCTTCTTTCTAAACTTGTATTATAATCTCATTTTGACCCACATGACTAATAAACGTAAATACGAGTTTTTGGTTAAAACTAATGAAAACTGAAATATGAAATAGTTTTAATTACATCTTAATCATCTTAATAACATTATGTCGAAATTCTTGCCTGAAAACCATATAAAATAAGATTTCTTCACTCGTACAGTGGTTTCGACCCAGTGCGTACGTCCTTATGGTTTGCATCCTTATGGTCTCCTGAGTCATGTGCTGATACCAGACGTCTTCCCACAGCGGCAGCCGCCCTCACCCTTTCCGCCGCCGCCGCCGCCGCCGCCGCCGCTCGCCCCAACCCCAGTCATCACCCCGTGGCCAGGTTTCTGCCATAACCTCTGCTATCTCCAGGCCACCGCGCAAGTCGTTCCAGAGCCTGGGCCCCGCTCCGCCCTTTCGGCGCATTCACGGTCCGGTACTTCACGGTCCGGTACATCACGGTCCATGAACGCTGGCGGAAGGAGGCGAGGGCGACGAAGGCGAAGAGCTGACGCTGAGAGCCAAAGCCGAGGAGACCGTAGAGGGGGTGGCAGAGGTGGCGAGGTGGAGGCGAAGACGATACACGATGTATCAAATAATACAAAATAGATTTCTCCGATTAGCAACCCACGCTCCATGGTTTATATCCAACAAACAAATACACAAAGAATTGAATATAACTTCCGTCTCCAAACACATAGCCCATCTATCCAATACATTCTATTCAAATATCAGCTCAATACCACACGCCATCCACTACAACCTGGCCTCAACAGACCATACTCCATCTCGCATAAAAAAACGTTACCCTTTCAACGCCTTCCTACACTTATTTTCCAATTGTGAACAGTAGGTGCTGAGTGCAGCTTCCTACCCCTTCCAGTAGTTAGTTAGTTTTTAAGGTTAGGTAATAAGAATAGCTGTAAGTCATCAATACATGTGAAAAAGTAATGTTACTGAACTATGTACTTCCCATGGTAAATAAATATTAAATGAAAAAAGAAAAGACACGATGTATCCAGATTGCATCTCGCGGTCTATATTTGTTCAGCCTCTTACCTTCCTCTTCAAACGAGTGGTGCGCGTACTTTATCGCCCGTATTTTCACACAAAATTTCGCAAAAAGTACTCCAATTTTCGAAAAATTGTTCATGATCTTTTCTCAAAATATATCTTCATGGAACACATTTTATTAAGGGAAAAATTCTTTATCTTCATAATTGTAGTTGTAGGAAGACGCAGAAAAAAATTTTGAACTTTTGCAACTTTCGAAAAATTAGAGTTTTTACCGAAAATGAGATCTGCACCATTCTTTTAAAAGTTCTTCACAGTATCCAACAACAATATTTAATCAAAAATTATGTAGGTATTTTTTTGAAAATTTTAAAATTTTGTAAGTCCTTCATGGAAAGTACTCCCCAAAATTAAAATTCAAGGGGCCGTAACATCAGCCAGATCGATTAAGGAATATCAATTTAGGAGAAAATCGGCTGAACGGTTTAATCACTATCGTTTTTCACAAACTGACGGACAGACAGACAGACGTTTTGCCGTCACTCTATTTTTCGGTATCAAGGACCCACAAAACGGATTCTGGCTACACCATGTGAGAGAAGATTTTTTTCTAAATTTAGCAACTCGATTTATCGACTTTTTCGTTACTAGGGCCCAGTAATAAGAGTTTTTTTCCCGAAAATTCGCGCAACATTACACAGTTTTCTCTCTACTACGTAGCGAGAAAGTGAAACACATATCCCAATTGCATTCCGTTCGCTTTCCCTCGTGAATACAAGGAAGACCGTGCCTAGAAAACAGTGCTCCGATGACCGCTCTTTGCACAAATCTTTTTTCAATGTTCTTCATTTTGTGTTACTCTTCTACTGTACAGGTCACATAGAAACAAAGAATGGTTGTTATTTAAGACATAAACCGTTTTAAATGTTCGTAATTTAATGAAACGTGATCATGTAGCGGGCTGCTCTGAAGAGGAGAAGCAAGGCTGTCATGGCCCTTCCTTAAGATATGCAAAATTACAATGATTACCGTATTTGCCGGTGTACAAGACGCACCGGTGTATAAGACGCATTCCTGTTCTCAAGAAGCATTTCATTCTTTAATGTTATATTTTATACTTGATTTTTATTTTTATGAAAGGAGTGGGAATTATGACATATAAAAAGCAATGGTCTTTTCTTCATATTCCGTTGGAAGTCTTTATGATATTTTTCTAGTACGCATGGAAAGACCGTGCCTTTTCATAAATCTGCTACACTATGATGTTCACCCAACGAAAGTTTCAGAATTCATTCTTCTTGCAATCATTTTAGCTTCTGTAATAATCGATTTCGTAGAAATACAAATTCCTGTTTTTCTGTCTACAACTATTTGATTTTTGTAATGCTATATACTAAACATTCAAAGAGTTACAAAACTTCGCATCCGTTTTATAAGACGCATCCTGTTTTTTGACGAGTTACTGAAGGAAACAAGTGCATCCTATACACCGGCAAATACGGTATATTTTAGTTAAATAACATACACAGTTCCGAAAATTATGCCACATTCACAAAGAAAAAAGTAATACGAATATAGCGGGAGGAAAACGAGAAAAATGGATAAGGAATAAGGAAAACATATTAGGAAAAAGACTGTCAATGCATTGAAAGAACGAGTTCATAAAAAGAGAAACGTTATGTTTGCATTAGTTCTGGCAGTTGTTTTTGTCTGTAATTGTCATAAAAGCAGTGTTTTCTAGAGTAATGAAGGACATGGAAATAATTTGATGATCCTGTAAAATGGAAGTTAGAGAGAAGAGAATAAAAAAGAATGGCAACTTTTACAACATCGGTTGGGTTAAATGTTAGTGAAGCTTTACTTGTACTAAAGCAGATTGTATGTCACTCTTCCATCAATTAAGAAGTGTGCGGAGCGATACATTTCAAAAAATCGTTCCTACTCTTGTCACGGTCATCTCTGTCAAGCGGAGTAGAAAGTATCATCACACATCGTAGTACCACGTACGCAAAATTGGGGGCAAACATAAATGAAAGATGTCATTCAAAGAATCTTGAAAGGGTTGTGGCAATATCAACATTTTTAGATCATTTTAAGTAGTAAAGTTATTCTTCTCGGTCAAGTTAGAATATTTTATCGAGATAATGAAAGTTAAAATTTGTTTGTTAGTATTAATATAAAAATCTTACCGTCCATCAGATGATACATTGGAGTTTTACGAAGCAGTATATATGAGATCCAACTCACCTGCAAAAGAAAGAAAGTACATGAGCATTTTTAATAATATTTTATGGCATTCAAATATCAAAGGAAAATCGTTTTACCAACAAATGTGCAAAAAATTAATACGTATATTGTGCATTTGTGGCACGCGTAACTGAATTTCATACATCATTTCTGATATTAAAAAACAAGAAATAAAAAAAGAATGTTTTCGAATTCATCTGAAGTTCGCGTAATTCCGGTCTAAGTTCTGACGGGAGTGCACATTAAATTATGAATTTACTTCTATTTCAAATCTGAAACATGTTATGGGAATCTTATCTTTTAATTCGAAGAGTTAATCCTGCACTAATGATTTATTTTACTGTCTTTCATTCTCTTGATACACTTCCACAATTTGTTGGCATTCGAAAGTCAAAGGAAATTTTTGCCGACAAATGGGTATTTAATAATACACTGGAAAATGAATCTAGTCGTATTAATTCACTTAACACAGCACTAAAGGTTTCTTCTATTGTCTTGCATTTCTTTGATAGATTCCTTAACTTTTCTGAAATGAAAATATCAAAGAAAAATTATTTTTATCAACGAATGAGTAGGATTCTTGACGTTAATAAGAACATATGAAAAAATGAAATTTTTTTTTCACTTTAAATTTGTATGTTTGCCATTCTAAAAGCTAACGAGGGTGTACAATCAATAATGAATTAATTCATATTGCGAATGATATATCGATCGAGATTCTCCTCATGTTAATTCGAAGAGGTAACTTTGTACTACTGGTTTCATTCATTTTCTTAAATTCCTTCTTTCATTCCCACAAATCTTCTATGTTTAAAATAGGCTTTAGTAAAATCAAATCCTTACAAAACAAATGAAGTGTGTCACATCATCAGAATTGCAAAGTACAATTTGTCTCATAAACAGTCCAAAATCAAGACAAGCGTTAATAAGGAAGGGGATAAAATTGAGTTAAGGGACTGAGGCGACAAAGGGAAATTTTTTGGAAGTTGACATTTAAATTTACAACTGATTAAGAAAACTCTATATGCTTTTATTGAACTTAATGTGCTTTTGTGGACTTAAAATGCTGCTTTTTAAGTTTTATCGAACTTAACTGCCCTCTGCAAATTTATTCTCAATTTTTAATTAACATGAATCGCTAACCAATTAAAATTTAACAAATTATCAGAAAGTACATTGTATTCTGAAAGAATGCTCCATGTCTCTTGTCTTGTCCTTCAATCATTTTCTGGTCTTATCCTTCGCCAAAAGCTGCCCTTACCCCCATATGGCCATTCCCCACCGTGCATGGGACACGAAGTACTGTCAATGTACGAATGTCAGGCCAAAATCCACGAGGGTTACAAGACACCGAAATACAAGAAGAATGTGATCGCGAAAACGTACATCCACGTAATTCTGCAAAATAATCGTGGATATCGGATTCAATATTTTTCATAATACCACTTTCACGTACAAAATGTTCATGAAATAAATATTTATTTTTAGTTGAAGTACTTATTCGTCATATTTAGAGCACATTGGTTGGATTGTTTTTAACTGACCGCGGACTGTTAAAAGTTTTTACGGACGCTGCCGGAACCGGAGACTAGGTTTTCGTTCCCCTGTTTGGTAAGTGTTTTCGGACTCTAGTACTGCAAACGCCATTGGTCTCGTACGTGTTGTGAATGTTTAGCCTCGGGAGGTGTCGGTCATATTCACCGGCTAGATGGTGAGATCCAGCGCCAAACCCTGCCTCGGGTAGCGGGGTTTTCCCCAACCAGGTTTGTCCCAGCAGCGGGACAAGTTCTAAGCTCCCGACCGATCTCCCGATATGTATGATAGTGTAGTACATGTAAGGATAAGTGTATGTCAGAGGTAAGAATAGGTTAAAGAGGAAGGACGGATCGCGCGCGGTCCGTGACCCTTTTGTTAGGGTACTACTCCGGCATTCGCTTGGTGTTGATCGGCGAAACCTCAGAAGACTATCAATCAGAGAAACCGGTCGCTAGAATCCAGTCTGTGGCTGAATTTGATCTACCTATATAGCTGTTGTTGAAAATCCTCCCACCGTCGGGACTCGAAGCCCAGGACTTCCCGGTCAGCCAAATCAGTTGAGGCACAACAGCCGGACGTTCCTCTTTTTAGTTACATTATGTCAATATAACACAACACTAGTACGAAAACGTCGCTGCCCTTCTCTTCAGATCTGGGCACAAAACCAAATACGTAGCGAGGTAGCAGTTCTCTCGTTGCATCCCCCTCCACTGCTTCTGCCAACACTCCTGTCACCTGTTTCTTCTGGCGCACAATGCGGGTCAGGTAACGAATTTTATTAAGAAACTCTGAGCATCCCCGTAGTGTATACGGGCCCTGTTACACAAGGGGTCTGATATTGCTTCGCTGTTTCCCGTCCTCAGACACATCCGCTTTCGTATTCCGCTCCTCTTTTAATTCCCCGCGTGGTGTTACGCAGATGTTGACTCTCGCAGGCGGTTGGCTGTCTCCATGGAAATGCACTGGCGGTGCAAAGACCGTTTCCGATTTCGAAGTCGCTTTTCTTACGCTGAGTAACAGCTCGCTGTGCTAAGTTGGTACAATGCTCTGATGGGAAATCGTCGCTTCTCTACTTGTAAAAACGCGGCTTTTCCATGTAACTTCTGGTCCTCAGCGATGGCAGATCAAAAACAAAAAGTAAAGTTAAGGCGTTTACAACCAACAATACAATTACAGTACGTACTTTATACTCGTAAATATATGATGGAGGAAATCCGACCGCAATGACATTCATTGTGGTCTGATTACCTATATCATACGTCTATAATATGGATTATTACAAAATCTCGGCTATAACCAAGAAGAATTCGTACTTTGTAAACTACACTGAATAGTTTCTGGAAACTCAGTTTAGTCCATTTAATCACAAATTAATATTGGTGCGAGTTGCAGGCGCATAATGGCACAGTCGCATTGTTGGAGCTACGTTGTCGGTGTTGTTGAATCTTTATCGCTGAATTGTTATGTTGCCAAATTTTACTACTATAAACTCCCATAAGAACTAAACCGATGGTTGTATGTGTAATATTAACTTTAAAAAGGAGTAAATCCTTTTAGCTACTCTGCAGATGCTCCATGAAATTCAGTGCACAAAACGGCTGTTTTAATACTTTGCGTGTTTGATACAGCTCCGCTGTGTGACTTCTCAAACAGACACATCCGCTTTTAATTCCCCCCTGTGATAGAGTTTCACAGAGCTTTACACTCGTAGGCGGTTTGCGGTCTCCACGGAAACTCACTGGTGGTGCAAAGATCGTTTTCGATTTCAAGCTCCTTTTGGTTCTCTGCGTATCGGATCGCCATCTCAGAGTGGCGGTGGGCTATGTTACTCTGTCGCCGCATCCTTACTGGGAAAAGCGCGGCGTTTTAATTTAATTTTAACGTTCAAAATGGCACAAAACTTTGTGTGAAGTACTAAGAAAAGAATCTGTGCATGTTTACTGTGATACCTACCCAAATTCACTTTCATATTAAGTTTAATTATAAAAAGAGTAGTAACGAGACTTTTGGACAAAAAATTCATAGGAAGATATTTGCTTCTTTGTAATGAAAACTATTTTCAAAGCAAATCTGCTACATATTTGACTTATATCCCTTATCCTTTCATACGCGAAAGAATAAGCTTACTGACGCCAGAACATGGAGAACGATTATTTGAATAACGTTCACATAATTTGAATAATTATTTGAATATATTGCCAGGCAAGCTCAAGAAAACCTGTATAGATAATGAAGCAATACTTTTGTCCAGAAAGCATGGACCGAATCCAGCATTTGGTCGAATGATCATGGAAATTGGGCGAAAATTCGGTACGAGATGGCGTCAATGACAGATGCTACGTTGCAATACTGGTCTTTTAGAATTATGCATTACAGCTTTCTAGAACGAATACATTAAAGATTCTTATTATTTCATTAAAATCAATATTATTTTCTTTTTTGATGACCATTAGTGCTGAAGAAAAGATTTTACTTGGCACTTTAACTTGTGCACATATTTTAGTCGTTTAATGTCATCTGTCGAGTGTCGTAGATCTGTTTGTAGTGAGCTGTTGATACTGATACCTGATAAATATATCTACGTCGAGTGTTATAGATACCTGTATTGGTTTTCATTTAACGCCTGGTGAAAAATGAAGAGAAGAAAGCAAGGAATATGCACCTACAAACAAAATTTACAGTTCTTTTTATGTAAATTACACAAGAAAGAAGTTTTAAAATAATATCTTCTCTTAAAGCTCTGCAAACATATACCGATGCAGTCATCAACAAATCTTTAGTTATCTTAGCCGAATTTTCTTAAGATTTACTTCAATCGGTTAGTTAGTTTAATAATATTTGCTTACTGGCCTGTAGAACAACTTCATTTCGAAGATAATAAATTTACTTGCCACTTTATTAAAGGAAAATTGGAAAATACATAAAAGGTTCCAGAAAACGACAAATAACCATTTATATTCTCCCTTCGAGGAATAATTTAACAACTAATAGAACAAGAAAAGTAAAGATAAAAACTCAACAACCCAAATTAAGTTATCTCAAAAATGAATTTAGTTATTATAGTAAATATTTATAACTATAATTACATAATTAAATAACAAATAAGTGAATTTTACAATATATATTTATAATTTAAAATTTTAATTTCGGCAATCTCTGCACGAATCGCGTTTTCGAGTCCATTCAGGTTCTTGCTGCATCTCAGATTTTAACTGTTTGTCGGATATTAATTTAGATCAATGATGGAAGGTATGAGTCAAAAAAGGCAAGTGATTTTGTCGGAAAAAGAAAATATTCAGGAAAGCAGTCAATGATTTTTGCTAACTAATTTGTCTTAAAATGTCATTGGTTATCCCAGGAAGTTTATAAAACAAGAATTGTGGATAGAAAATAAGAATGTTCGGGTTTCATACTTATAATTTCTTAACTGTATATGTTCGAAAAAGTGTTATTCCTGTATGTTGTAGGCAAACATCGATCTTTAGAAATGAAAAAAAATTCAATGATTTACATTTTATTACACATTGTAAAGTGAACAATGGTCTCTGGGATAAAAACACGGTAATTTCCCTGAATGGAATACTGGATATTTTAACCCTTTTTTTATTTTTAATCGCTGGAAAATTTGTTGTTCTTGTTTGCAAGAATGGACTAATCGTAAGGGCAATATGGATTTATGCATCCCGGCATGGATATATTCAGTACATGGGCTATTGCAATTACACCAAATATTTTGGAAGCCCTTGCGGTTTAGGGATCAGCCAATCGCTTGGCTACAAGGAAGAAGTACAACCAGGCTGGAAAACGAATGATCGCACGCGAAAACCTTCTCCACCATTTGCGTGGGATTCGTAGAAGAACATGACGAAAACGACTATTAGAGAATCTGGATCTTAGAACTTCTTGCCCAAGCTGTGGAAATTTTTCATAGTTATCTGGAGTCGAAAATCTGCAAACTGTTAGAATTCAAACCCAAGGACCTCCCGATCTTCAAGGTTTCAATTGCAGGACACCATATTCATCAAAAATGTCGTTTAATTACAATAATATCAATGATAATTGTAACTAGTGGAAATGTAACGGTATCTGAGTAGAAATAAACAAAAATGGCTTTGTTGTAAACCCTACAATTTTAAATATTTTATTTTTCTCCCAACCTCTTATTACTTTTGTCCCAAACACAATTAATCGGTATTTCAGGATCGATGAAAATACTTTTGGTATGGATATATATTAAGAGCCAGCACTGTGTTCTGTGCCCTTGAAGCAATGCCTCAGAATCATTGTGTTCAGAAAAACACACAAAGGGTGTTTCTGTGAACCCGTAAGCGGATTACACAACGGGTTTGTTAAGGCGTACTTTCGGTGAAAAGTCTATAGCTAAGCTTCAGATGGACTCATATTCCTGTATTTAAAAAATAAGAGACCACATTCATTTGAATAAGTTGCATATTTTCTCTTGTAATGTGCATGTTTGCACAGTCCTGGACCTTTGCAAACATAACGATAACCTCATGCGCACAGAATTAACTCACAGATCTACATAAAAAAATGACTGCAGATAACAGTTCATTCTATTCATTTACGATTTAGTTAAAAGGACGTTTTTATACAAGAAAAGCGATGATAAACAGCAAGCTACAACACATCTGGGGCCCAGCGTGTAACGAAAAATTTGTAGACTTATTTATTTTTGTACGAAATTATCACAATGCTCAGTTGATTTTCGAATAAATGAGAGTTTCACTTCAAACATGATGAGTTCAAATTACTTCATGAAGCCACTTGTGTGAGATGCATTGTTAAATTTATATATTAAGAACATCAACTCTGTTTAAAATAGTACATTATATTTGTTACTACTTTTCATCATCTACTAGTGAAAATATTTTATTATTATAATGATTATACTGTCACTATTGAAATTAATTATAAACGTAATATAATTACCGAATCCGATAAATAAATAAATAAATAAATAGCTAAATAACTTTGAAATAATTAGCTTTTTTCAGCTAGAAACCTATGTTTTCTTGACACTGCATACACAAGAATTTCCCTCTCGAAGCTAATCAATCACTCAAAACGACACCTGCTCTGCGATGGGCCCTGGGCCATGTGATACCGTGTGGTCGGGTCGGAGTGGGTGCCTGTCTCTGTGTTCGCTGATGGCGGCGAGGAGGGATACAGCCGAGCGCACGCTAATGCAAGCGCCGAGGGCCAGTAACAAGCGGAGTTTGCATATAGACAGATCTCCGTTTGTGTGTGCCTACATAGCTCATGGGCTGCTATTCGCCGCGCCGGTCCCGAGTTACACCGTACAATATGCCGGCAGCGAACACGTGTGCGGGGGAGCGAGGGGGCGGCGAAAGGGCAAGCGGGAATATTGCTCGCGTATTCGGTGGCGCGGGAAGATGGACACGTGTTTACGGCAATATGTCTGCAAGGAGAAGGATGCGGACAGAATTATAATTATATGCCATGGAGAGAAAACGTGGTTTTCTTTCTCGTTTACTAAAATGTAGTAAGAGAAGGTTATACAATGCCTCAGGAAAAATGTCAATTTTTCGAAATAAAAGCATGGTTTCTTGATCTCTGATACCGGAGACATTGCTTTATCTTGTTCCTACAAGCAGTAATTTTTTTTATTACGTATAGTAGTTAGATTCTACTATTTGCATATTCTGGATCCCGAAAAAGGGGTATTCATCAAGTGTCATCGAACAATACACTGAAAAAAAACTGATACCATAAATCCCAACAAGGTTTCAATAGTTACACAAAACCTTCGTATGCGAAACAGAGACCTTGTTGCTTTACTCCCTTTCCTGGTTACAACAGCATGTAAGATTGCTGACCTTGATGGACCAACCGGCCTGTGATTTCTGAAAGGTTGATGTTGCTTCATAAACGGACCTGTCGGCCTTATCAAGCCTAATCATGTTGCAAAGCACTAGAACAGCAGCCAGGTATCTTGTCAGATTAATTACGTATTGAAGTAAATATACATTGAAAAACATTCAAAATCTGTTAAACACACACACATATGTACATATATATATATAACATTATTTCAATTACATAATAGAAGCATGATGCAATAATTATGACTTTATCAAGCAAAGAAAACATATCTGTCATTCTTGCTCAAAATGGGAACGAAGTTTGAGGCAAACTTTAATAATCATATTATTTTCCATCTGCGCTGTTACATATGTAAATATAAATTTCAAAAGGCAGACTAATTACGTTATATATTTATCAGCTACCAGTCTCAGGCCCTCGGCGGGCTCTTGGAAGTGTGTGTGTGTGTGGGGGGGGACAGGAAGTTGCGCGCGCGCGCCAAAGCATGCTGCAACCTGACCGCAACGCAATATTATCCGTTCATCCTAAGAAAAATCCTGATTTAAAGAAGTACAAATGTAAGTTCACTACATAAGAATTAATTTGAGCCATCAGTTGTTAAATTAACCTAGCATCAATACTACTGCAAACGAAGAAGTAGACCAGTGCGAACTGCATGCGTGTTGCTGGCCGATAAAGACCTGATATCAGCTGAGGATTGACGAGGAAGCCTGGGACGCGGCTCGTTGGACCGCAAAGTCTCGCCGCCGATCGGCCTGCGAGGACACACTATTCAGTTCATTTTGGAAGGGCTAAGAGAGTGACTGGCCCTTCACGAAAATTTCTTCGAAGTGGCGAAAGTGGCATCGTTGTGAAAGTTTTCAATTTGTTATTGTAGAAAAATACGTCGTTGGCAAAGCAAATCGTTGAACGTACCATAGTAAGTTCACTGGTAAGTACCGCATTGATCCACGTAATCCTGCTGTTTCTAATATCTGAATTGGTATAGGCAATATTACAAAATTTAATTAAATATGCATTTCTATTTTATTTTTTTTACATACATGGTTTTATAACATATATTTTATTTTTTTTGCATGCAAGCTGACTAAGAGTCTGCACCTAATTATTTTCCCTTCCCTTGTATCACTGTCAGTTAACCGGTAGTGGTAGCTCACTACATCAACTGATGTCACTGCAGCGCCTCTAACCGGGAGGTCCTAGGTTCGCGTCCTGACGGCGGCAGGATTTTCGACATTAGCTTTTCAGCTAGGTCGAATTCAGCTGCTGTCTGGAGGAGAATTCTAGCGGCCGGCTGCTCTGATCGGTAGTTTTCCGTGGTTTCTCCGATCAACCCCAGGCGAATGCCGGAGCAGTACCCTACCAAACGGGCCACGGACCGCGCGCGATCTCTCCTTCCTCTTCCTTGTCCTATCCTCTCCCCTTACACACACACTTACACTAACATGCATTACACTACCATATATTTCGGGAAACCGGTCGGGAGCTTAGAGCTTGTCCCGGCTGGGGCGGTGCTCCGCTGGTGGGAGAGTCCAGGTTAGGGGGAAGCCCCACTAGCCGACGGTAGGTCGGCGCCGGATCTCGCCATCCAGCGGGGGAAGATCACCGCCATCTCCCGAGAAAAATCATGCACTACACTAACGGGACTAATGACCGAAGTAGCTGACGCGCCACGAAACACGAAAAAATCAATCAAACTGTCAGTTACAGGTGATACTGAGTAGTGATCTATGTGTGTGTGAAATTAATCAATAGTATTCGAAGAATATAATCCTAAATTTTGAAGCAATCCAGAAAAGTATGCATTTAACAAAATAACTTGCCAAATTTTAAAAGTCACTTCAGAACTGGTTATTAATTTGCTAAGAAAACTTATTATTTGACTCATCCAATAAAATGAAGACCAATCATTTCGTCCCACGCTAAAGTGATGAGTCTTCTCCCACCTTACACAACACTAAAATTATGATTTATCCCGACCTCTCATATTATTCGCTCTTATTGAGTGCACATTCTTCTCTTAATTTTTTTTACTGTTGCATTCAGGTGATAATAACACTAGTTATGACATTAACTTGTTGAGAGTGTCGGATTTGTAAATGCAGGCCAATGAGCTTATTCATTGTCAAATTGGCAAAGAGGTTTCTAAGCGATGAGATTGATTCAAATTGCAGACCCAGCAGGTAAATCAATGCTGGGTACTACATTTTAATTCCAGTTTTTAAATTTATTTAACTAATTTGATTTGATTTTATAGTATGTTTACACATTTAGATTACGGAAATTGAAATAACAGAAGTAAAAAATATAAATGTGATTTATGTTGGTGATTTCTTCCATATACTTTTTTGATTTTAACAGTATGTAAACTATTTATGAATTCATTGTAATTGTACACTTTGTGTAACTTTTATGCAGATGAATTTTGTGCTAGTGAATGCAAGAACCCTAAGTTTAATGAAGGGACTAATAGAATTGAACCTTTATTAACCAAAATTAATATAAACAGAAAGCAAGAATATTAAATTTGTAAAATGAAAGGGTAAAAGAAATAAACAGCAAATACATTCAAAAATAATTTTCAGCCACATATTTAGCCAAAATTTAAATAAACCTTGGCGTTTTTATAAAATAAATGTGAAGTAAATTTGTTTTTTGGGGATCAGTAATAAAAGTTTATGTTGTACTTGTGAAACTTATGTTGTACTATTTAAATGTACTTGTGAAACAGTTTTAAAATAGTTTTGAAACAGTAATAAAACGTTTTTAAAATAATTTTGAAACAGTTATAAAATATTTTTGAAATAATTACTGATGTCTGTAAACATGTTCTTAGTCTCCTTGTGTATTTAATCCACCTGATCACATAAATGATTAAGTGGTACATCAATGTTTCATTAACATTTCTTAGCTATTAAATTTATGTCAATATATTTCATTCTATTGTGAGTTATGTTATATTTTACACATTTTACTTTACTAAATAAATATTTTAATGTTAAATTCTAATATTTTATTTTTAGGTACATGCTGTATCAGAATATTCATTATATATATAATACTTTCATTCAACATCACTGCAGGCATATTGATTTATGTATATCTTCCGTAATAACAGTCAGACTGCAGAATTTAAAGGCTTTTGAGGCTTATTGTGAAATTTAATTATCACTAAATTCGTAATTTTTATACAATCATTTCCGTTTTACGGTGTCTGGTTGTGTACATAAATATACAGATCTGTTGTTGGATCAAAAATAAATAATGAATAATCTATTAATAGCAAGTATTACGTATAACCCATCCTGTACCCGTCAACGATCAGTAATTGTAACACCAATAAGAAATGCTTAAATAAGGCAACACGTACGGCTGGCCCTTCAACCAGTATAGCTGTGCAAGCCGACACGGAAGGCCAGCTCCTTCTATCAGTTTCGTCCGGATGCGTCATAACGGTAGGGTGGATCCTCCAACCTGTGTTGCTCGCTTATGCCGAGAAGATAGCCAACTCTACCAACAAGGTTGCTTGGGCTCGGCAGCTTCTACCCGTGCACTCTGACAAGGTGAATTCAGGGGAGTGCAACAAGGGACTCTTTACGATGCAACTTTTCGTTCCAACTATCTCCGTCACGAAACAGCAACAGTGAACCTGGTTGGGCCTATGTTATCATGCGTTCCCTTGATAGAGTATAATGGATCGGGTATACTGCAACTGTTCTTTTTTCTCCGTGCACTAGTGCCGAAACCACACACAGGATTTTCACCAAAATTAATATTCCTCACGTGATCTGGTTGATACCGCGCCCCCTCGATTTGAAACGGTACTTTACATTTTGGCGTACTTAATATGAACCTCCAACGGCATTTTCAAAATTTGCTCAAAAATGGCTCCTTATTTTATAGCAAATTCACAGTGTACTCATAAAATACACACATGCACAATTTTTCAGTCAACCTTGAAAGTTTCCAAAAACTGCGAAAACAAACTTTTTCGGCGTCCCCTTACATCTTCGTTATCGAAGATATAACATTTTTAATGAAATAGTTTCTTGAAAATTAGATCTTTAAATAATATTATGTACTAGTTTTTGAAGGCATGAGTAGTGATAACGTTAATTTGAGTGAAATCATTTCACAAAAAATATATAAATACGAATGTCTCAAAAGACTGAAGCAAATTTTTCTCTCTTTTAACATCAGTAGAGATGATAACATGATATATTATATAGTATTAATAATATGATATAGTTTCATTACAACATGTAAATTACAACGTATGAAATTTCGATAATTGCAAAAATTCATTTTCTTTAGTCGGAAGCGTTGTTCGAACGCAGACCGCTGGGTGATTTAGGGCATAAGTTCGTTTTTTCGAGAAAGTATGTGCCTGGGTTCAAATTCCAGACTGTGTAAATACTTTTGACGGTTAACTAGTTGCATTCGTCTGGTGTTGATTGAAGAAACCATGTAAAACTACCGATGAGATCAGCCGGCCGCTAGAATTGTCCCCCGGCGTCTAAATTCGATCCACGATTCGTAGCTATGTAGCTGCTATGTAGCTATGTAGTCCTCCGGCGTTCGCCTGGTTTTGATCGAGTATACAGTAGTTGAATTGAACATACCTACGTAGCTATTGTCGCAAACCTGTGCCTTCATGCCAACGTCGCTGCTACTGAGATATCGAAGCCGATAAAGGAGAAAAGGACCAACTGTGAGAGTGAGAGTGAGGACCATCAATCACCCATTAGAGTTTGTTAACGCGTTACAAATCGACAGAGTAAGCGCGTGCACGCTGCATGCCCGCGTCTGCTGAAACTGTCAACATCCCCGCGACCGTGTGAGAGCCTAAGAAATTGGATTGGGCGTTTCCACTTCCCTGGCGTTGCAGGGAATGCATGATGGAAAGGGCTTATCGTGTTGTGTGTGAATGTAATAATACTATTACAGAGCTTATTTCTTCCACAAAACTAACCACAAAACACAAAAAAAAGATATCTCAAGACTGCAAGCAGCAGAAATGAGATTTCTTAGAGCAGTAGCGGGATATAGTCTCCTAGATAGACAAAGGAACACAAAAATCCGAAATGAGCTAAATGTAGAATGTCTCATAGAGAAAGTCACTAGCTACAGACTCTCTTGGCAAGAACATCTGTTGCGAATGAACAACGACCGCATTCCGAAACAAATGGCAAATTATCAACCAAGAGGAAAGAGAAACATAGGACGTCCAAGAATGCGTTGGAAGGACCAGTACTAAGCGGCATAACAGGAATCATGCCTAAATACTTGAAGATAAGAAGAAGAAGAAGAAGAAGAAGAAGATTTCTTCCACAAAACTATTTGGCATAAAGACAAATACTGTAACCTTAACCAGAAAATACCAGAAACGATTCTCCAGTATTTTAAAACATTAGTTTGATCAACATGGAATCCTAGAAATTATTCTTATTATTCTTATGTTCGCAAATAAATATTTCCAAAGATAATGATCAATTTATAAATAATAAATTATTTTTCGAGCTCGGAAATATAAAAACTTTTAACCATTGATGAAAGTTCTCTTTCAAACCAGAGACCGAAAAGGTATTGAACACCGGTAAAAATACCGGTTAAATACCGGTATTTTTCCAGACCTTTTTCAAATACCTTTATTCTTTTATACCGGTAAAATACCTCTATAGGACGTCTATACCCGTATGGACGTCCATAAAGGTTATACCAGTATTATACCGGTATTTTCAATGAAAAAACATAGCTTACCATCCATACATATTGACAAAATAAGTTGCTTTAGTTCATAATATCTCACAAAATGTTTAATAATGAAATATCATTTCATAATTGTTATTAATTGTTTAAATTATTATTTTATGTACATACAAATGCATATATTGTAATGACTTACGATAATCCCGGTAGTTTGAAGTTCCCAAAAATACAGATTTTCCTATACAATATTAACATTTATATTTTGAAAAGGCAGAAGACGACAGCGCCGCGCGCAGACATTTTTCCAAATTGACTGAATGCGCGAAAAAGGATGAAATCCAGATTAAACATTAAATAAAGCAAAATTTTTAGAAGCATTAGAACGTGGAATCGTCAAAATCGGATCAGGGATCGGATTTCGGAAATTATCGTACTCATGCATTTGCATTCACAAGCTGAAATATGGAGGTCATTGTTAACATAAGGAAGTTAATGGAAAGGATAATTTTATTTAAAAACTGAGAAAACGCTTGAAGGGATCGGATTAAAACTTTATGGAACAATGGGGCGGAATTTATAACAAATTTCAAGATTAGTCACGTTTTCGGAAAACAGTCAGATCTATTAAAATTAAAAGTAAAAAACCTTATCATTGGAATTAGCATAAAACAAGCGACGTGTCGTCATGGCATG
Source organism: Teleogryllus occipitalis (assembly GCA_011170035.1). Taxonomy (NCBI): domain Eukaryota; kingdom Metazoa; phylum Arthropoda; class Insecta; order Orthoptera; family Gryllidae; genus Teleogryllus; species Teleogryllus occipitalis. Next base: position 140,103 of record BLKR01002955.1, read on the forward strand.
ACGTCACGAGAAAATATTAGACTGAAAATGGTTACATTTAATAAAATAAGACAAGAAAGGGAAATACGGACAATGTAGTAATTACAAAGGAAAATATAGACAGTGTTAAAACCAGTGGCGAGGCAGGAAAACTTGTAAAACGTGAGAATAAGAAATGTTTTCGCAGTGTTATTCATGGCGATGAACAAGCGATCGGCGTATGTTCGTGGTTAATCTTTTAACTTTCTTGACAACAATGCGCAAGAGGAGGAGTCAGTTGGCGTTTGGCGCTCGTGGGAGACGTTTGGCGCTCGCGATCGTGTTACAAATTTTAGAAATTTTGCTCAAGAAATGTGTTTAGGAGCAGTTAGAAATATTTTGTTGTATAGATAAAGTGTAATGACAATAGGCAGATGAGTTTTCGAATAGTAGCGAATGACTAGTTGGTAAAACGACGCGAACATTAATTTTCGCGTAATTGCCAGCCAGAACAATGGTCGGACATTTTGTGTTACCGTGTTAAGATACGAAACTTCAACGTGGTTAGCGCGATGTGATGAAATTTACTATAATATTTTAATTTATTCGTGGATGAACAATATTTTTGTCGCGGGAAGTTTAAACATTTTTTTTATTTACATTCACGCGGCAAACAGGACCATTTCGTGGCGGAACTTGGAATATTTGTGAGAACTTCGCGATTCGTTGTGAAACGTTTTGCGGTTTGTGAAGTGGGTGAGCTGGCAGTATAAATGCGCGATCCTGGAAACTGGTGGCCGCAGAGACGACATTATAATCGTGCACTGGGAGTGTACGAATTGGTGGACAGCGACGCGTAACGTGTGCCGCATGTCGTAGTGCGCAGCCATCACCAGGGAAGTTATGCTTGCGTATTTTATTTGAAAATTTAAAAGAAGGCATCTCTCGAAGACCAAGTTTTGCATATTTAATTTAAAATAAGAAAGTCAATGGGTTTCACAACAGAATGCGCATTCGGTGGATGAATTAATTTTTGTTGTTGTTGTTGTTGTTGTTGTATGTGATTTTCAGTGTGAATGGTATTGTATTGTGTTTTGTAATTGAACGTTAAGGATATGATTTATGTGTTAGGTAATGTTTTGCATGCCGTCAGAGGGCATTTTTCATTGAATTTGGTTGTTTTGTTTGTTAATTTGAATATTGAAAACCAGAAAAGAATAACTAGAGCAATGGTAATAAACCCAGGTGAACGTATTTGGGTTCATCAGTAGCCATGAATAAATGTTTTGTGATTTGAGTAGTTAGATGCTGAACCCCACGCGCGCGCGCACAGGTGCCTCGTTTAAAGCCATGTATAGGGCAGTCACCGTATTCACGCCCAGGTAAGATTGTATGATGTATAAAGCAGCTAGTGGACGGGCAAATACGAGAGATGATATTACAAGTAAGCAGAATAGGAATAAATAAGACAAGTGAAGAAGGAACCTATTACATTGACAGCCCAACGCAGGAATAGGAATAGGTGAATACAATAGGCAGAATAGCACAGAATATTAGGTAGATATATTTCAATGACGCCCATCGCGGGGCGAAAAGGTGCGTGCAGAGCAGATAGAGATATGTTATATATAAAGGTGAGTTATATATATATATATATATATATATATATATATATATATAAAAGAAAGTCGTGTTAGTTACACTATTTATAACTCAAGAACGGCTGTACCGATTTGGTTGAAAATTGGTGAGCAGGAAGCTTAGAGCCAGGAGACGGACATAGGATACTGTTTATCCCGTTCGACAGCGTTCCTGTGTGAGAACGCACGTTTTTGCACGTTTTCGCAGGTTTTCGCGTGATTTCGCATGTTAGCGGTCATTGTTGCCTGTTGTAACCCATTGTTGTAACGCCGCACTGATAACAGAAGGCGATAATGATAGCCGCCCTTCGTTCGCCGTTATATCTATATATAGTCCTGTTAGTTACACTATTTATAACTCAAGAACGGCTGTACCGATTTGGTGAGCAGGAAGCTTAGAGCTAGGAGACGGACATAGGATACTGTTTATCCCGTTCTACATGTTCCTGTGCGAGAATGCACGTTTTTGCACGTACGCAGTGCAACAAGGATAGTACAGTTTCTCACAGTGAGTGCGACGCGAGAAAAGGATGGGACCGGCTGTTAGGGCGGAACAGAGTTCGCCGGGTCAGCTAGTATATATATAAAAGAAAGTCGTGTTAGTTACACTATTTATAACTCAAGAACGGCTGTACTGATTTGGCTGAAAATTGGTGAGCAGGAAGCTTAGAGCCAGGAGACGGACATAGGATACTGTTTATCCCGTTCGACAGCGTTCCTGTGTGAGAACGTACGTTTTCGCACGTACGCAGTGCAACAAGGATAGTACAGTTTCTCACAGTGAGTGCGACGCGAGAAAAAGATGGGACCGGCTGTTAAGGCGGAACAGAGTTCGCCGGGTCAGCTAGTATATATATAAAAGAAAGTCGTGTTAGTTACACTATTTATAACTCAAGAACGGCTGTACCGATTTGGCTGAAAATTGGTGAGCAGGAAGCTTAGAGCCAGGAGACGGACATAGGATACTGTTTATCCCGTTCGACAGCGTTCCTGTGTGAAAACGCACGTTTTTGCACGTTTTCGCACGTTTTCGCGTGATTTCGCATGTTAGCGGTCATTGTTGCCTGTTGTAACCCATTGTTGTAACGCCACACTGATAACAGAAGGCGATAATGATAGCCGCCTTTCGTTCGCCGTTATATCTATGTATAGTCGTGTTAGTTACACTATTTATAACTCAAGAACGGCTGTACCGATTTGGCTGAAAATTGGTGAGCAGGAAGCTTAGAGCCAGGAGACGGACATAGAATACTGTTTATCCTGTTCGACAGCGTTCCTGTGTGAGAACGCACGTTTTTGCACGTACACAGTGCAACAAGGATAGTACAGAATATATATATATATATATATATATATATATATATATATATATATATCTGTGTGTGAGTATTTTATTAGAAAAAGGATATAATTTATTTATTATTAAGGTAAGAATATCCCAACATAAACAATTTCGTACAAATCTATTGGCACTAGAGACGGAGAAAACTACATTCAGTCTCTCTCTCTCGTGTCTCGTACGAACTGTGAATCATTCTCGCTGGCCGAAGAACGGAGAAGGGTCGTGGAGGGGGAAGCGCCCAGCTAAGACCAAGGGAGTACCCTGGCGAAAGGGAATCTCTTTCTCTGCGGGAGGCAACGAGACTACGAGATTCTCGTATCGCGTAGGGACAGAGTATTCTCGTAAGCAGTCCAAGCCGGCCGAAGATAGGAAAAGACTCGTGATCAAAACTGCTTAATGCTTAAGGATTTTCTTCCTAATTGATTTAAAATAAATGCAATAATTGCTCTCTAGCGTAATAATGAAACATTTCCTTTTACTTTCATAATATTGAAGAATTACATATCGTCGTACACAAGAAAAGTAAACAACAAATAAATTAATTAATTAATAAAAAATAAAATGAGATGACTCACAGCAACAACTGTATTAAACTCTATTCTTATTATTCTAAATGTTTTGTGTTCGGGTGTTTACGTTTTGCATACTTTGTATGTAAATGAAAACCTTACATAATTTAAACTTCGTAAAATTTGAAATATGAAATAATAATCATTGATTTCATTGAAGAGAACCTTTTCTTAGTGTCCTTTATCGAGCTATCTCCCATCTGACCTGATAGATGACCTAAGCCTATCTTCGGATTTCGCACGTGGACAGGCTGCCAACGTATGCGCCGCGCCGTAGGCGTAGGACCGTTTCTTCTCGTCCCCTCTTACGGCGAACTGAGGGAGCTTGGACACCTTGAGATGATCCCGAACGCTCAGGTTTTCAAGCCCAGTTTTGTTAATTGTTAAAAAATTACGTTCTTTTACTTACAGCCATAGTCCAAATCGTATAATCCGCTCCCCAGGATGTATGGCTGATGACTTTGACAAGACTCATTCTTTTAGTGCACTCATTCTTTAAATTCTTGATATGTGGAATCCATGTCATCTTTTCATCTAAAATCATTCCTAAGAATTTAATTTCCTTACTCTGTTCCAACTTATGCTGCCCTATTTTCAACTCAATGTTTCTTCTAAAAGATCGTTTCCTAGAGAAAATTATGAACGTGGATTTGGTCTTGGAAATCTTGAGCCCAGTTTTCTTTGAAAATTCCATGGCTGCGTCTAAGATGTTTTGCGCCTTTTTTTCTAATGATGTAATATCTTTGCCAAGTATGCTAATAATGCTATCATCCGCATACATATTGATGACAGCTGGAGGTTTAATTTTGTCTTGGAGGTCATTGATGATAAGTAAAAATAGAGTTACACTAAGTACCGATCCCTGCGGGACGCCATTCATAACTTTATAGCTGTCTGATAAAATTCCGTTTACTCTAACCTTGATTGAGCGTTCTTTTAAGAAATTGTAAATGAACTTGCTAATGTTGCCTTTAATATTAGCCGACGTTATTATATTTACAACCCGTCTTCTCCACACCATCTCATAGGCTTTTTCTATGTCTAAGTTTAAAACTAATATGTTCATATTATTAGCAAAACCGTTGTATATGCTGTTTTCTAGTGAAGCAAGACAGTCCATTGTTGAACGATTTTTTCGGAAGCCGCTTTGATATGGAGTAATCAGTTGATGCTTTTCCAAGTACCACCTCAATCTCTGATTCACTATTTTTTCTAGAAGCTTACATAAGCAGCATGTTAAAGCAATAGGTCTGTAGCTGCTTATCAAAAATTTATCTTTTCCTGGTTTATGTATCGGTACAATGATAGCTTCAGACCACTTTTTAGGAAATACATTGTAAATGTAAATCAGATTGTATATATGCAACAGATACTTTATTGCAGATGAAGGCATGTTCTTGATGAATACATTGGGGATTCCATCAGGGCCGGCACTAGTGTTTTTCAGTTTGCGTATTGCTTCATGTAGTTCTCTGAGTGTGATAGCAGCGTTTAAATGTTGAATATCATTATCTACTGTGCTTCCTTCTTCAAGATCGGGTTCAATTTTCTCAATTTCTTCTTTGTACTTGATGAAGGTTTCATCATTATTCTGATCACTGGAATTTGATGAAAATAATGTCCCAAAGCTGTTTGTAATATCGTAAGGGTCATGTAAGTTGGTACCATCGGGAGTGTAGAGTGAAGTAATGCCGGTAATTTTGTATTTTCCATTTATGGCGTTGAAATGAAATAAATTCCCTCCAACATTTTCTTTTGGCCTCTTTTATTATTTTCCTTGCTTTTGCTCTGGCAGACTTGAAACGGATTTTGTTTTCATCAGTATTGTGCCTCTTATAGATATTAAACAATTGCTTATATTTCTTTACTGCCTCCTCACAGTCATTTGACCACCAGGGTAACTTCCTTTTGCCTATTTTGCCAGTAGTTTTCGAAATGGTTTCCTCGGCGGTGGTCTTTACTATTTCTTCAAATCTATCTAAGTTTACATCTATTTGATTGAAGTCAAAATCATCATTACTGTTTAAATGATTAATTTTTTCTTCAATAATTCGCTGATATAAGATCCAATTTGCCTTCGAAAAAATCCATCGGGGTGCATAAATAACCTCAGTTTCCGGTGTGTCCTTGAAGGTCACGGTTATAGGGTAATGGTCGCTGTTGAATAAATCATCGATAACATTCCATTGTAAATATCTTACTAGATTCGGCGTACACATACTTAGATCTATACTGCTTACATTTCCTGTTGCCACGTTAAAGTATGTAGACTTATTGTCTTCATTTAATAAAACAAGGTCTTCTTTCTCTGAAAAATCACCTACTATTTTCCCCCTAGTATCCGTTCTTTCTGAGCCCCATTGTGCATTGTGACAATTAAAATCACCTACTAATATCAATGGTTTTTTAACTTGTTGAATTAAACTTTCAAGTTCACAGCTACGCAGTTGAAATGACCTTGGAATGTATATATTACACAACATAATGTTCCTAGCTCCTATATTTATCGAGACGACAACCACTTCAAGATCACTTGTTATTTGCACTTCACTACTCTCTAACGATTCACGAACATAAATTGCCACACCTCCCCTAGCATTCACACATGATCTGTTTTTGTAGTAACACTTAAAACCTTTTATATGCTTACAATAGTTAGTTTTGAAATTAGATTCTTGTATACAGAAAATATCAAAGTTATTCTCATTTTGAAGTTTCTGGAAGAACTCGTATCGTGTCAGGAAGCCATTCACGTTCCATTGCAGAATTTTGATTTTCATTCGGTTTCTTCACTTGATGAACATTCGTTCTCCGAGGATGCTCTTGAGGAATCAGAAACTACTGGATCCTTTAACCTTTTCACGATTCTCGTAAAACGAGACTTCATACCTCTGTCCTCTAGCAATGGGTACATATCTCTAAGCAATGCAATCAACTTATCAGTTTCCTTAGTATAGTTAAGGGATAATTGTAGAGCATTACTAGTTCCGTACGTATCTTCCAAAAAATCTTTGAGTTGTTCATAATTAAGAACATTGGAGGTTACTTCTATTTTTTCTTTAACTGGAGCTAACTGTTCACTAATGTTCTTTTTCTCACTTTCGTTTTCAGAGTTGTTTCTCGGTTGATCTTCTTTTTCTTCTTTTTTGCAAGTTTAGCAAACTCATGTGTTCTTTCTTCCGAACTATTCAGGGTTAGTTCACATGTTTTATTGCTAGATGTACTTGTAATCTGCGACAGTGTTCTTTTAGTTGTCTTTCCAGTCTCAATTGGGGTAAAGTCTTCATCAAAACTAGAATTATCGTTGTGTTTGTTATCAATGTTCACGTTTGTTGCTTGCACTAAATCTGCATTGCTATTGGAATTAATATTGTCTACATTGTTACAGTTTCTTGCTACATGACCTTCTTCCTTGCATTGATAACATTTAATAGTGCCATAAGATATATAAACCCAATTTCTCTCTCCTTTATACTCAACTGTTATAGAATCAGGTAATTTGCTTAGTGAGTCTTCCGGTACATACATTTGCCTACGAAAACTTAAAATATGTGTGAATTCTTCTTTTTCAAAACCCGCTCGAAGGAAAGACACTTGTGAACTTCGCACTACGTTCAATTTATCAAGTTCTTCTTCAATTATAGCATTAGGGATCATTGGATATACATTTGAAAGAACTACTCGCCGCTGCTTACTGACAAATGGTCGCATATTTTGATCACTGCCATCAATATTAATAGTTTTATATTTATCTGTTATTTCATTAACTAGTTCTTTACTGCTGAGAAAGATGCACACTCTGCTGTTCGAGATCTTCGATGCGTATATTATGTTTCGTGGTGAAACAATAGTAGCTAAAGCTTCTACATACCTTTCAAGTGATGTGCTATAGTCCTTTCCATCAATTAACAAACCTTGTTCTTTGTCCGGATACATAGAATTCTGTACGATTTTACTCCAGTTAGTGCGACCTGAGGCGGGTTGGCTCCTGTAGTCAGAGGCCTTCCCTTCAGCCGATGCTTCGTGCCGATGCGAGGTCATTTCACGTCTTATCCCCCCGTAGGGGAGGAAAATGAAACAGTTTTACACTACTCTTGCAGTATTTGCTGTTCACTAAAATGTCCACTAGTAACACTCAAACTAAAGAGAATCACACGCTCTCCACGTACAACGAATACTGTCACTGCGTACAGCACGATGTTGACTCGACCGCTGCCTGTGACGAACTGGGAAATCTAATATTGTTCTAGTTTTCATTAAATTTAGCGTAACAATTACCTATTAAAGAATAAATACGCATGTAAAGTATGATCCTTCTCGCAAACAGATAATTTCGTTATGTTTCAGAAACCGTTTAATTAATACTCCGATAATAATTGTAACATGCCGTAATACGTTGAACAAAATGCCACTTGTGTTTCATGTGGTTAGTGTTCACAAATATGAATGACGCACGACGAATTTCGAATATTGTAGCTTTGTAATTAGTTCAATGAAATAAAATAACAGTGACAGTCGAGTCAACGTAAATGAAATTTACAACAGGAAACATCAAATATATAAATACACGCGCATCAAAAATCGAAATTTTCGAATGACAGGAAATTGAAATATGCGCAGTAAAATATTCTCTAAATTTAGTACCATATTTACATATTCGTAAATTCTGTTCAATTTAATTGAGTTCTTTAATTAATATAACATGAAAAAATGCGTGTGCGTTCTAAAAGTAAAGGTGAACGATAATTACATTGAAATTATATACAGTAGTGATAACAAATGTGTAATTTACTCACTGATGCCAATCAAAATTTACATTTAGGCTTTTTAAACTTAATAAAACTACCATAATTAAAAGAAACTTCCTTATTACGATGTTAATAAGTATTGAATTTTAATACAGGAAAACGCTTGTAGAAGTGTAAAACGCTCAGGAGTGTAAAATGATCTATTCCTTGTCCGCTCGGCTGATATCATTTTCGAATACCACAAAAAAGAACCTTTTCAGTCCATTCAAACATATAAGGATATTTCCAGCATATAAGCTTATACGCACAAAGATGAACTGGAAAGTGTTAACCGAACGGCTCGATATTCAGACTTGAATACATTGCACATACGGAGAGGTGACCCTTACCTCACATATGATAAATAACCTTTAGATTCGAATAATAGTCACCAACATGAGAACTTCTTGTAAACCAGACGAGACTCACCATACTAAGGGAACCTACGCACATGGACTGTCCGTCACCTTTCCTCCCAAATTCTAAGCGTCACTACGGACAGGTGGGTCACAGGCGGTTCTGTATGTCTATTAAAAATAGTTTTGGGAATATCTCGAAAAGTGTGAATTCGATCAAGAAAAGTTGGTAATGAAAGTTGTTTGTATTGACGGGACGTATCCAATAATACAAAAATGGATACCCCCCCCCCGAGGTTGGCGTAGGGAAAAATAAAAAAGTTAAATCGGAAGCCCCGTTTTATTGCAGATTCGGATTTTGTAAAAAACGTAACTTTTGTATTTAACGTTTCTTACGTTTCGCGATAGATGGATCTCAGCTGTGCGAAGGGGTGGGAGAACGATGCCATTTTCATTAGGTGTCAAAGGGCAGTAGAAGATACAGAGAACGGGGGAATGCTGTGAATTCCTATCAACATATACTGAAACACATTTATTACTGATAAATGTGATTTGGGCGCCAGGAAAAGGTTACATTTGAAACATAAATCATTAGATTCCTAGTGTAATTTAAATATCTCTCATTCCAAAAATATGTTGTGCTATGTCAGTTAATTGGGGTTCGAAGTTCATAATTGTTGCTACTTACTCTGCAACCAATTATTCAATCTGCCATCCATACAGAGTGGCGAGTAATCTGAAAATCTTATAAAAATGCTGGATTGCATGCAATGAACAATGATAATCGGCTTTCTTTCAACTTAACAAATTAAAATTTATTATATCAGCTATGATTCTGTTGCAAGTTAAACAATTATTACATTGATAATCAAAAATGAATTGATCTTTGGTCATAACCAGTTTTCTCTATATTATAATAGTTATAAAACCTTGTTATTCATTCGTGGGTCTTCGCGCGCTCTTCACTTCTTCGTTCTACGGCGCCCCGTAGAACCTTCTCTGTCGATGCAGCAGAACCTTACTTCTGGATAAAGTACTCGCCTAATGTCCGTGATCTGGTTTAAAATTCTCCCCGCGATACTATTACAATCCGAGACTTCCCTCAGTTGCGTCACGGGTGGACGTCTAGACACATATTTACTTCCTACAAGAATGTTCTAACCTAATACAAGAAACAATAGTTAATTTTATACAACTCTCAATTACAATCTTTCCTCGACCTGGTAAAATATATAATAAAGCAACTGCTCATCACCGCGTTTCTCAAGCGAATGAATGTTCTTCTAAAAACTCAGAAGCATCCGAATTTTATATCTTTTCTTTTGTCTCTCTAAACAATGCTTATTCCGCCTCTGCTCTGTCATTTTAACGTAACGAAAATGATCCATAACGCCGGTTGTTTATTTGTCACATAGCGACCCCCTCGCGACCGCCTCTCTATTGACATCCCTATATTCTATGTCATATAAAATGACATTTCCATAATAAAAATGGTTCGTCATTTTGGTATATCACAATACCGATGTTAAAAATCTCAATGAAGATCGAATGTTGACGCACGAGGAGAAGTATAGTGGAGCGATGCATTCCTATATATTTTCGTAATACGGTGCTGTAAACACATCTATGTAACGAAACCCAACAGAGGAGTGACAAGGACACTTGCGAACACACGACTCTTGGTAACACACGTCTCTTGCTAACACACGTCTCTTGCTAACACACGTCTCTTGCTAACACACGTCTCTTGCTAACACACGTCTCTTGCTAACACACGTCTCTTGCTAACACACGTCTCTTGCTAACACACGTCTCTTGCTAACACACGTCTCTTGCTAACACACGTCTCTTGCTAACACACGACTCTTGCTAACACACGACTCTTGCTAACACACGACTCTTGCTAACACACGACTCTTGCTAACACACGACTCTTGCTAACACACGACTCTTGCTAACACACGACTCTTGCTAACACACGACTCTTGCTAACACACGACTCTTGCTAACACACGACTCTTGCTAACACACGACTCTTGCTAACACACGACTCTTGCTAACACACGACTCTTGCTAACACACGACTCTTGCTAACACACGACTCTTGCTAACACACGACTCTTGCTCTTGCTAACACACGACTCTGACTCTTGGACGTTTTGAAAACACGAGGTATTTCGGCCATAATCCCTTTCAGCCACAGGAAGTCGAACAAAGGGACGGAAATGCCCAACGGCTTGTCAAACCCACGCCAAGGAAAAACCCCTGACGTCATGGGAAGGGCGCGAAAGGGCGCGAAGGCCTACGTCACAGGGCGGTTAATAGATTAGGCAGATGGCGCTACTTGACGGTTCGTACGCCAAGATGAGACAAGTCACGTGACGCACAACCCGATGCGTGATTGGCGGAGAGCCACCGCATCATCGGGACGGGAGAGGGAATGGCGCGTGCCATAAATAGGGAGATAGGAGCTTCCACAGTCTTCTTATTTGAAAATTCTTCGGTGAGCGAGCTTCTGCTTTCTGAGTCGGAACTGGTTCGGCTCCTCTTGAGTATCGCGTCGCCGTATGGCTGCCGAGTGCCGCGATCAGTGTCTCGCGCTGAGGCGTTAGCCGCCGAACGTGAACTGGTACAAGCGTGACAGGGCAGAAGCTCACACGTAGTATAATACTGATGGCTGCAACCAGTTGCATGATAAGCATTACAATACAGATTTCATTATGGTTCAAGTTCTTGACTAATCACAGAGAAGTGTACAAAGCAAGTATTGACACTTCATTAACCATTGAGATTTGTTCTATAAGAATACAGGTAAAAATGTTGTATTTCGATTGTGTACATTAAAATTACATTTGATATTATATTATGCTTGTCAGTTTTGATATCTTTTATTATAAGGCATTTTTTTCGTGGAATATTATTTAAAATAAATTTGATTGTAATTTCACTCCTATTTGACTAGTACAGCACCTCGCAGGCGGACTGCCAGCCACCTGCGGCAGCATGAGGGGAAGGGAGGTGTCTGTGGTTACTTACTAGGTATCCGCTATGTGGCCTTAGCTCAATCATGATGCCAACTACAACGAAACGATTAAATGTAAAAGTTTAACTTATAACAGTTGAAAAAGGACCTGAAACACTATGTAATGGATATTAATACACTCGTGTGAAGTTTATGATAATCGCTCGTACCTCGCTCGTGTCGTAATATCACACACATGTATTAATACCCATCATTACGTCATCATTTCATAATGTACTATTTTAGCCTTTTTTGCTTTATTTATTTAGTCAAAACCAGTAAAAAACTGTATGTAACGTATGGGGGAGAAAATCATCTGCGCAAACTTTCTTGAGTTTCAGAATCCCTTCCCAACAATTTAACTATTAATAGTTGAAAGATGGAAAAATAGTAATAATAATAATAATAATAATAATAAATTTAAAAGAGCAGGACATTAACATTTGAAAAACTAGATATTTTCGTTTCCGAGTTAAAGAAAACGTATTTGTTACGGTAAACGAACTGCAGCTCTACTATCATTACGAGCAAAAGGAGAGCTCAACAAAACATGCGCATAGTAAAGCTACATTTACATGCAGAAGTAAATCAAGAGGCCATCTCACCATTTGCTCAATGGATCAGGGAAACTGGACAAAAACCCGATCGAGAGGGGGGGGTCCTTGACCCGGAAGCTGAAGTACATTACTTGTTACAGGCATATTAAGTCTTTTTTTAAAACTCTACAATACAAATGTAAACTAACTCATTATACTGCATCATTGTTTCTACGTTGTGTTGTAATTATAAATATCAGTATTACATGAAAATATGTTCCTCTCGTTAAGTAAGTCAGTTTTGACAACGGTTGTTGTGAAACATTCAATCTCTGATCTGTGGCTGATGGCGTTAACATTTTTCATTAATTATAAGGCTATTTTTACAGATCGGGCGCCAAAATGTTGCGTACACTTCGTGCATGGTCCTATGCCATTGATGGTGCCCGTATCTCATTTTTTAACTACGGCGCTTAGCCGGTTGATGTATAACACCGTCCAATTAACTGTCCCTCCGGGTGCGGGATGGCAACGGTATGCGACGTAAGTAGGAGAGGATCCGAGTCCGACCGGGGAGGTGCGGCGGCCTTCGGGCAGCCGCTCCATAATGCAGGCGCGCCGCCGCCAGGCGTCTCGCGCGGGCAGCAGCCGGCGCCACGCCCTAATCCGATTTGGCTGCTTGGCCGCGCGCCCGCCCGTGTGTGCCGTCAAGACACAGGGCGGCGCGTGGACGCCAGGAGCGCTGTCATTTACAGCATTCGCGCGACGGGCGCGAACGCAATTTGCGCATAAGGTGTGGCTAATGTGGCGAGGTATTCGTTTCAAAGATTTTATTTATTTATTTATTTATTTATTTATTTATTTATTTATTTATTTATTTATTTATTTATTTATTTATTTATTTATTTATTTATTTATTTATTTATTTATTTATTTATTTATTTATTTATTTATTTATTTATTTATTTGTTTATTTGTTTGTTTGTTTGTTTATTTGTTTATTTGTTTATTTGTTTATTTGTTTATTTATTTATTTGTTTATTTGTTTATTTGTTTATTTGTTTATTTATTTATTTATTTATTTATTTATTTATTTATTTATTTATTTATTTATTTATTTATTTATTTATTTATTTATTTATTTATTTATTTATTTATTTATTTATTTATTTATTTATTTATTTATTTATTTATTTATTTATTTTTACGTCAAAAAACAGTTAAAAACTGCGTATGACGTGCTATGGGGAAAAGTGAATTGTGTGCACATTTTCAAAATTCTGTGATCCCAACACTAAGTCATATACTACTTAAAATTTGAATTTTGAAAGGGACAAAAAACAAAGAAAAAAACTCCCATGTAATAAAATCTATTTTCAAGGATAAATAAACAATAAATTTTGAATTTTGAAAGGAAGAAAAAAACAACAAAAAAACTCTCATGTAATAAAATCTATTTTCAAGGATAAATAAGCAATAAATTTTGGCTCTTATTACTTCCTGCCGCGACAACATGGAAACGATAATTTGAATAATTGTATTTCCCACTGAATTCTAGAAGAATTTTCATTAGAAGTCATATTTAGAGTTATTTATTAGAAGCCTTATCATTAGTTTCCAATTTCCGAAAATACAGTAGTTTGTAAATTGTGTTATGATCACTTTCGTGGCAGTGTTATGATCATTTTCTTGTTTAGTTCAAAGCGTTTTTTGTTCAGTGTAGCGGTAATGTTCACAACTACAAAGTAATAGAGATGTAAGAATTCTTTTAGAAATATTCAACAGCATCCACAGGTCAATTGCATGTATTGCATATAATTTTATTTCAATATTATAATATAAATTGAATAAGTATTCAAAATTAACAAAATAAAGTTTAAAATGTAATTACACTATAGTATAAACAAATACACTAGTGTATTTATAATGTATTTTGTGAAATTTGCTAAGTAATATTCACGAAATATATTTGTAATTACAATTGAAGTCGATAATAATGTAAGTATTGTTAGTGGTTGCGGATTTTCCTATAATAAATAACTATTCATTTTTATTCACAAAATATACATTGTGACTCAATTCTGGGGAATCTCCTGAATAATTAACTTCAAAAATTAAGACATTTCAGCAGACTATCACTTTGTCCATATTGATATTATTTCATAATTCTATTTACCAGCATAATAATTAGAAATAATTAAAACAAATTATAAGATGTACTTTTTTTGCAGCTGTAAATAATAACGTAAAAGTTACAAGACGTTAAATTATTTTATGACAATTTCCAACTCAATATCCTTTAGCAACATTAGAGTGAGAAAAATGATTTCTATTCGAAAACGCGTTAAACAATGTATATTTCTGTCAATACTTTGTAGGCTTTCTAGCGTTTATATATTCGAACAAAATTGATTAAAATAATATGTTTATTTTCGAAAAAGAATACAAAATATGACTTGCATGGATATGATCTAGAATTTTATTAATGTCTTCTCAATGGATGCTGTAGACGTACATATTGCAGGTATATTCGTAGTGCATGTAATATCGATGTGCATAAGATGTAAATCTCCACTTTATTAGCGTACTAAATAACCACCCGTTATACAGACAAATTCAGTTTCTCTGACGTGGAGTTAATTATTTTATTTCTCCGAGCAAAGCACTTTTTTTGCAAACATCGCTTGCAAAATTAAAGCCATGAATTTAATTTTCATACATTCCTACGCCTCGGTGATTTCAACGGTGGAAATCGCGTTTATTTCATTTGAATTAGCAAATACATTAATTTCGTTATTCTTTTCACTTTCTCGCCTGAGACTTATGGTAGGTACGTAATGGTAGTTTAAAAAGACTCAGGATCTTTAAATGCGTACATAATGTTTTGCATATTTTCCCTTTCACGACCCTGTTCTTTACAGGAGGGCAAAGCCCGGATATGAAAACAATCTTAGCGGAGACCAAACGCAATTCTATTCAAAGCACGTGGATACCTCAATACATTCGCCTTCAGAAGCAGGTGTCATTCCTCGTACAGCGTTGTGGTTTGCTTCCTTGACTTTAACGCGATACTCAGAATTCCAACTCAAACTTTGAAAACTGAACCTTAAACCCGAGCCAGAAAATGAAATCTCAAAGCTCGAGCTTTTAGCTCCGAGACTCTTTACTCCAATATCAGTTAATGGATTTTCGAGATCCACGAGTGATACTTCCGCGACCTCGTCAATCTTCTATTTCGAATGATAAAAAGGAAAAGCTATTTATGATATTGGAAGTAAGTATGGAACTGTTATTGCTATAACTATTGGATTGATTGATTGATTTTTTCGTGTTTCCGGGCGCGTCAACTGCTTCGGTCATTAGTCCCGTTAGTGTAGTGCGTATTTTTTTTCTCGGGAGATGGGGGTGATCCTCCCCCGCTTGATGGCGAGATCCGGCACCGACCTACCGTCGGCTAGTGGGGTTTCCCTCTAACCAGGACTCTCCCACCAGCGGGGCACCGCCCCAGCCGTGACAAGCTCTAAGCTCCCGATCGGTCTCCCGGAATATGTGGTAGTGTAGTGCATGTTAGTGTAAGTGTGTGTGTGTGTAAGGGGAGAGGATAGGACAAGGAATAGGAAGGACAGATCGCGCGCGGTCCGTAGCCCGTTTGGTAGGGCACTGCTCCGGCATTCGCCTGGTGTTGATCGGAGAAACCACGGAAAACTACCGATCAGAGCAGCCGGCCGCTAGAACTCTCCTCCACTCAGCGACTGAAATCGACCTAGCTGAAAAGCTAGTGTCGATAGTCCTGCTGCCGTCAGGACTCGAACCTAGGACCTCCCGGTTAGAAGCGCTGCAGTGACATCAGTTGATGCACTGAGCTACCGCTCCCGGTAACTATTGGACTTTTATTCAAGAACACACTTGCATGTTCACGGTCTCTACGGAAGTCAATAAATTCAATGGTAATAATAAGGGCATATTACAAAAACTAGTTTTGTTTCATAGTGGCACAAAATTTTACGTTATAGTTAGTTTTCAATTCTGTTTAGTGTGCTTAAAATAACAGTCTGTGTAATCTAACTAGTCTCACTAGATTTAGATTTACTACATTAGATACACTAGATACAGATACACTAGATTAGATTACACAGACTGTTTAAAACTGTTACACAGACTGTTAAAAACAGCTATTGCTGTTTTTGTATTCAAAACATCATTGAAAAAGTTGGACCCTTTCATGCAAAAATGTTGTTTGAGCTTTCCTGATAATGCGATTTGTTTTAGTTAATTTCAAATAAAATAAGAAAAAAGTTTTGAGTTTTCTAAAAGCTTCACAAGAAATCATTTAAAGCACTAGTGAACACAAATTCAATAATGTATTAAAAAATCCCTTTAATGTAAATGTTAACGCCGCACAGTGTGTAATTTTGACGATCTAGGAAGAAAAAATTAATAACACCCTTCGAAATGAATTTCTCCTAGTTTTTGGAGGTCTATTGTGTAAACAATGTACAAATAAACAAATTTGCTTGTAGAACTTAATTTTTTACGAAATATTTTTTAAAATATTTAGAAAATTTGAATACTTGTATTAGCCTTCATGAGAGTATACGTTTGTCAAACGTTGCATTTAATATTATGGGACATAATATTTAAATTTTACAAAACATACTGTGCAAGAACAATAAAATGAAAGTATACAAGAATAAAAAGTCGAAAATGTAAAAATTATAACAAAAAAATAAATTAAGAGGAATGTACGAAAATACTCACAAATTAGTTTGAATCACTACTCGCGTATTCTTCTGTTGATGATTCTTCTGAGTATATTTCTTTTGCCTGATTCCTTGATTCTAATAACATTATGAGTTCAGGTTTCACTTTTTTGGGTACAGTTGCAGGTTTAGCGCGTAAGCTCGAAATGAATAGATCTGAGCTAATAAGCAGCCTGTGGAGCAAATCCATATTTGTGTCTGCTCTTGGCGTTTTTCTTGTGAATAGTTCTCTGTATTGTCGGTTGTGCTTGTTTCTAGACTCCTGGGCTTCTTCAGATAACTGTCCAATTGGCAAAATACATGATGACATAATATCCTTTCCATGAAAAAGTACCTTGTGCACACTAACAGGCATTGGATACCACGAATACTCTTTCACGTACAGTTCCCTTGTCTCTGTGGTGTACTCTTCAAACTTTTGTAAATTAATTTCGAAATTACCATTTATGTATTGTAAAATAATACCAAATATTTTTATTAGATCTAAATTAACACGTGTTATTTCAGAGGATACTTCAGCATGTTTGAAAAATTTTCTTGCTGTGTTGCCGTCGTTTGTATTACCACTTTGCTTTTTGGGAATATTTTTTTTTAGTTAGTTAATGCCTTATTTTACGTGGCGAGACTCGGGCCATCAGGCCCGCTCTTCCGTCTAACTACGCAAATTTTGCTACGCTCCTTTCACCACCTATCGGAGAAAGGAGGTATTATCTTGGGCGACGAAACAGGCGGATCTCAATTTTGCTCAGAGGCTTCTTGTGGATCTTTTACATGCAGTAAATCTACTAACATGGGACAGCCGGCTTTACTTCCCCTCCGGCGAGGAAGGCGTACGAAGGATTTTTTCGCCCTTAAAAATCCACGGCTTCGATCGGGATTGAACCCGCAAACTCGGGTACAACAGTCCGGTACGCTGACCGTTACACCACCGACTCCGCAAATCAATATATCAATGAGAAGGCCTAACTTACTTCTAAATCCATCTTGCACGTGCTTCTTTTTCGCCACTTTCGCTTTATTTTCTTCTCCCCTTGTTGCGGCGATATACGAGGATTCGTATCGCGCGCCAATTCGGCAGCGCGGGACGGAGGCTACTGAAGGCAGCAGGGCCACAAACCGGCGCGAAGACCGGCCAATAGGACGTGAGCGGCCGGCGAGCAGATCAGCAGCCCCGAGGCGAGATTACGGCGCGGCGTGCTTCTTAACGGGCCGCGCCGGCCAGAGGAACAGACAGTCTTGAAGTGCGATCCAGAAGTGACTTAGTGTATCTAGTGCGAACTCGGCGAAGTTAACTTGTTTTCTTTCTCCTGGTATTTTGGACGACCGTGCGCGTATTTTGAACTTCTTCTGGATTTTGGACACCGCGGCATTGTACAACGGACTACTCTACTGGATTTCTGTAAACGGGATCACTACTGTAAAAAAGCTTGATCAATAAATTGTTATTGTTGACTTGTGTCTTTTTACGTACATAACACCCCTCACTTGCCATATTCCAATTTCTAAACGATAAGATATATGCAAAATGCACTCAAAAAATTTTATTAACGAATGCAGAGGTGACAAGCCGAAGGCAAGATATTCATTCTTCAATTCTTTGTTTGCAACAATGTTAAAGTCATTCATTTCTTGGTTTAGCTCCACATAAATAGCATGTCATTGTTGAAGGACAAGATGCAATAGCATTGCATACTTTACCATCAACCATGCAAAGTACTAATACAGCCCGCACAGTGAATTCTGTATTATTTATGAACAGTTTGGACGGTTCAAGGTCTCTCACTTGCCGCTCTATTTTCCCAACTTCTGAAGTTATTAAATCTACAGTTTCTTTGGCAAAAATGAATTTAATTGGTCTGCAAAATCTTGTTGAAGAAGGTGCTGGATTTCACCAAACAATAGTTTTAATCTCATCAGCTCCATTGTAAATTTGTATAGGGACCATTGAAATACTAAATAAACTTTCGTCAGTGTACTGTTCATCAGAAAATTTTTGTTTATATCTGTTTTGTTCAGACCCATCACATCCCCACTTAATTATAATGTCAAAAGATGTAGTTTGAAGCAAATGTAAAATCTCTTGTCACTTTTTGAATTTTAAATGTCCGTGCCACGGTATGGTCAATCAATGCGTGGAGGATAATTTCAGCCGATCTTTTAGTAACTGTAATTTCCGCTGGAAAGCATAACACTTTTGCTTCCTTCACTTTGTGATAGGGGGGATAGAAAAAACAATTTGAGTCTTTTGCTTGTTGGCGTATGCGAACATTCTGGCGGGTTGAAAGATTGGTATCCACCATCAAAGCAAGTGCGTGATCAACTGACAATGATGGCGGCTTTTGAAGAATGGATCTTCGGGCTTTCTTAATTGTAGTTCCCCTGTTGGGGGAGGCTTCAGAGCTCCTTAACTATAGCTGCCGAATCTCTTTTGCCATCCTTCCTTAGTTTCATTTCAGTGGCCATGGATAATTCTTCTGAACTAGTGGTATCCAAAAGAGGTTTCAATTTTAGGGCTTTAGCTTTATTCCCACAGCTTTTGAAGGGCTTATTAGGTCTTCCAGCTCTATTAATTTTTACATTAATTTGCGATGGGCCTGGTACTGCCTCTAAAATATAATCACGAAGGGAAAGAGTTTCTTGCAGCCAGGACGAATTGTATTTTAGGAACTGTTCTTTACTTCTCACGGATTTTTGCCATCTGGTTTCATATTTTTTACAAATACATCTAACATATGGCTTAATTTTATCCAACAATGCCTTTTCAGGTTCTATAATATCTAATTCACGCAAAAAAACAGTTAATACACCTTAAAAATTTTCAACAATTGATTTTTATACCCATGTATCAAATAACGACATACACCCGTATGTCGTTATTTGATACATGGGTAAAAAAATCAATTGTTGAAAAATTTGAACTGGAGGAGCCATTTCGTAAAACAATTATATTCGTCAGATAAGCAGATATAAGCAGCTAGTCTTTTCACGATGAAGAAACTAAAAGTAGTAGTTTTAAAATGTATATAGCCCGAAAGGTGTAAAATTGTGTATAATACACTAAAACTCTAAGTGAATTTAGAGAACGTGCAATACATTTAATGTAAATCACTCACCTTTTCGATTAACGTTTTTAGGCACAACAAAAGTCAATAACTAAATAATATTCACATAAAAATGATTGTAAAACTATGAAAATTACTTCTGGTTGGCACACAAATCACTAAATCAGTCAAGAGGTGTATCACGACCAAGGAAACTTGGCGTACTGAAAAGGGTCATTCGGAGCTGAGTCCTGTCGGAGCGGCGATGGACGTGTTTGAACATGCACCACGGGGTTCATGTGACCTTCAAGAGAAAACTAACAACGTTCCCACATAGCTGGGACATACTACTACACAGAAACCTAACAATTTTACTGTTTCAATTCAGTCAAAAATTTAATTTTTTCCTGCTAGATGGTCAAAATTACACACTGTGCGCCGCTTCAAAAAAATTACATTTGTGTAATTTTTTTACAAGAGTACATCAAAATTACATTTAGGTCATGGTTTTTACTTATTAAGACAATATTTTTTAACATCACACATATGAACGCAAATTCTTGTGATATATATATATATATATATATATATATATATATATATATATATATATATATATATATTATTTCTACATCTGTTTCTCAGAAAGGGAGTTTTACTTGAATGCACGTGGCTCCTTTCGTAAAATTTACGAACAAAGTTTGGGACACAAATCACGTGGTTTCCTTTTTTTAAATTGGCATTTTAGTAAAATCACATAGTAGACTATGTTCAGAACTGTCATTTGGTTATTGAAAACCATTAGTCGTATTCTGATTCCCAAACGGTAGATTTATTGACGATCAACAGATGTTATCGCATTAATGCACTGTCATCATTTGACAACATTTAGTTACATTTTTTTATTTAAGTCCATGTTACAAGTTTTATGCCTATTATTAAAACCAAAAAATAAAATATTAAACGATAATATCATGAAAATATATTTTTTTGTATACCATCATTATCAACGACCCTTTTCGATACCCCGAATCGTGCATAATCCAGTATTTTATCGCACGTTTCATGATGTCATCGCCATTATTAAACGCGACATGACGTCATCACACATTCAGCCAATAGTAGCGAGAGAATCGTGGGGAGGTAGAAGACCGAACAGCCAACCACCGTTTTCTCGCACGGATGTCAACAATGCCATCTTGAATTTGATTTCCAGAGGGCGTTGGATGTCAAGCACCCGGGACGTCAGAGGAAAGTTGTTTCGCGAAATTAAGTTTGATTCTCTTGTAAATTTATAATGCTGTTATACAAAAAATAGCGTATGCAACTCGTTTATAATGTTAATTCATTGCATTCGTACAAATTTGAAAACTCGCTCCTAACGTCGCTCGTTTTCAAAACATGTACTCATGCAATAAAGCTTAACATTATAAACTAATGGCATAAACTACTATTTCAGGGATTTTGTATCTTTATTACATGCAGAAGAATTTTTTCAGTGACGCAATACAAATACCCTTAGAAAAGTACATGGAAATTGAAATTGAGAAGATATACTAAATTTATAACCAGAGCTTCTCAATATGCAAATTTTTGCGGCGTCAAATTTTGAGAGTAATTGCTTAATAAATATTGACGTAAAGTAATGAGTACCGCCGTGCTGAGTTGTGTTATGTTGTATAAATAATGATGGCATACGATAAAATAACAAAAGGACTTTTTATGTATGTATAGAAGAATAATCCCTAATTTACATTAATACAATACGTATTCAGATATTGCAATGAATATGAAGTGTATATTTGTTGTCTTCAAAACCAAAGATCAGCTATAGTGGACATTAACGATATCAAGAGGTCGTTAAATACGACCACAACATGAGTTATCCACTTCCATATGTAGTAGACATATTATTATATTCCCACATTGAACGTCCTGCAACATTCCACCCATAGCACGTGGCAGCCTCCGAGCATCGGCCTCGCCACGCAGCTGTTCTTCCTCGCACGGCGCGCCACCGCTGCCGTTCGCCGATTTCTTCCGTGCGCACACTGTTTGCTTTGCTTACTCCGTGACGGCGCGCGGCGGCGGCGCACAGTGGGGCCAGAAAGGGGAAAAGTTGGCTAAAAGTATTTTTAAGCGTTTTTTGGAATTTTTGGCAATAAAAAACACATTTTATAATCAAATAATGACTTAAAAATTTATTTACATAACTCTTTACGAATTTACTTACGTTACTCTGTAAAAAATTATTTACATAACCTTAAAGTCAGAACTTTTCTCGTGGGATTCTTCTTCAAAACGTGAATTTGTACTTTATGCCCTTAACTTTGGTGTAACTTGTAGATTGTGCCTTTGCGATGATTTTGCTCTATTGCATGTATTGCAAGAAATCAGTGGGTTAGATGCAATTAACAGCCTGCGAGGCACTTCTTTTTTTTTCTTTCAGGTTGCACTTTTTTTAGTTTTTTCCTTTTGTGTATTTAATAACACCATACAGATCTCTTCTTGTTAATAAAGAGCTATCATTACCAGATAATGGAGGAAAAAAAATCATGTTGTAGATAGAAAGGCTAACAAAACTAGATGAGCATCATCACAAATAAAGTACCTAAACACAAAATGAGGCAAACATGGGCAAACTTTGATTAATGTTTTGAAAACTAGATAAGTTCCAGAATTAGATTCGGTTAATTTCATAGCCCGGAAACGCCGGAAAGGTAACTAAAAGATAACATTAAAAACAATTTTAAAATGTAATTCCATTGTGACACACGAAGTTTCTACTTGGAATTACTACATTTTTGTTCAAGGAAAATGATTTTATAAATACAGATTTAAAATACGTATCTCCAAGTATCGTATCCATAGCACATACGATTCTGTTAGTCGAGAGAGCAAAAATATTTGCATCCAAAAACTCTCTTCATACTGTGAGAGCGAGGAAATGCGCCTGGCATAACTCGTACGCGTTCAAACTTGCACTGAATGGAACGGTGTGATTCTCCCTTCCTTTCCTGATTAGAGAACGATGAAG
This sequence comes from Teleogryllus occipitalis, assembly GCA_011170035.1. NCBI lineage: Eukaryota > Metazoa > Arthropoda > Insecta > Orthoptera > Gryllidae > Teleogryllus > Teleogryllus occipitalis. The sequence goes on from BLKR01002955.1 coordinate 163,151, forward strand.
GAGCCATTTGAATTTTTGAATTGAATTGAATTGAATTGGCCTTATTTTTACGTGGCGAGACTCAGGCCATGAGGCCAGCTCTTCCGTCTGACCACGCAAATTTCGTTACACTCCTTTCAACAAGCGAAAGAAGGTATTACTTGGGCGACGAAACAGGCGATTTTGAATTTAGCTCAGAGGCATCATTTAGGCTTGAGGATCTTTTACATGCAGTAAATCTACTAACATGGGACAGCCGGCTTTACTTCCCCTCCGAAGGAAGGCGTACGAAGGATTTTTTCGCCCTTAAAAATCCACGGCTTCGATCGGGTTTGAACCCGCCAACTTGGGTTTTTGGCTACTCCTTTCACGTCGAACGGAGCTTCTGCAGCATATTTTGATCTAACTTTCCCCCCCTCTGGCTCCACTGTGCGGCGCCACCGCTGCCATTCGCCGATTTGTTCGTTGGCGCGCCAACTGTTTGCTTTGCTTACTCCGTGACGGCGCGCAAAGAGCGAGCACGCGCGCAGGTGCGTCGTTTCGATAAGCCAACTCCTCCCTGCCCGACCGCGCGTGTTTACGACGCTGTCGTTGAGCTGGCGCTGTCGCGGCCGTCGGCTCGCTTGTTCACCAGCCGCTGTCGTCGCCTCATCTTTTCCGATCCGCCGGCGCTGGAAATAGGCGCGAAACCCCTCGTAAGCGACGGAAAGCCGTCGAACCGAGTGGCGATGGAAAGCGGAGCACGTGACTCTTAAGGCCCATTCACAATGCAATCACAAACATAAGCATAACACATAGACATAGACATTAACACAAGCGAAGAGTTGGCGTATTCACAATGTCGAACATAAACACAGGCAAAATAAGAGTTTCTATTGGCTATGAGACGCAGCACACGAATCGATAGTTCGCCTATCGACTTCGATACTCGATTTTGAGTTAACGAACTGTGATTGGCTCATTCCTTATGTCTGACATAAGCATAAGCACAGAAGCTTGAAGCTTGCAAGCTCTTAAGTTAACGTCTTACGTGTTATGCTTATGCGAACGCATTGTGAATGAGTCCACTTGTAGACGTAGTCCTAACTTTTATGTTAACGCCATGCTTATGCTTATGTTTGCATTGTGACTGGGCCGTTAGAAAGCTTGCGGTGCTTTGTTCGGATAGAACTCTCTAACAGCTGCTAGATAGCCTACGGACAGTTGCGAAATGAAATGGGTTCTTGTCTTAAAAATTACCGTCATTCAGATGCCCAAAACTCAAACCATGCCTAGTGACGATGTATCAGTTATATTTTAATTTTGTAAAACTTTTCTTCCTTCGTTTTACGTAAGTTAACCATGTTAAAAGAGACTACGTTTAATTTAATCGATGTAACAAACACTTTCACATAATTTTATTGATTGAAAAAATAAAATGTAGCAATATTAGGGTTTGACAAATGAAAATAATATTCTAGAGACGATGTTTTTTAGACAGTGCAATAAATTTTGTTTTATATTATAAAAGAAATAAAAATAATTAATCTGTTTAAACGATTTTCATGTTTCCAGGAGTTTGTTAATCAATATTTTCATGTATTGAACTTACTCGGTTAACCATGAATTAACATATAAGCCTTACTATGTACTATGTACTATGCTTTATCATTTAATCACCTGTGCTTTAATTCTGAATTGTCAAGTAATTGAACATTGAATAGTACAAAAGAAGACCCACAATACTTGTGGTGGAAAGTCTTAAATAATCATTTGTTTTTTATACTAGTTTATTTGACAAATTAAATGGTACAAACACACAATAAACAAACCAACAATAAACATTTTAAAAAAATAATTTCAATGAAAACCCATATTTCTTCCTAAACTTGACATGTGAGAAGCATTATTCAAAATACATAGCGTTTGTAATGGACAAACTCGGGTTGACTGAGTGGTCCACACAGCTTCAATAGTCGCTGTTTTCTATGAATCACAGAGCGCGCGCATGATCTTTGGAACAAACAACGCGATCATCCACGTACAGTTCTTGCTATACAGAGCCCTAACTGAAACATCATAGCATATAACATCCACGTATGAGAGCACATAACATGCGACACATGCCAGCCATGCCGAATCAGGACAGAGTCTCATCTCTTTTCCCTAGAATGTTGAGTGTAGTTAATGGAATTGCACAACTATTAAATTCCGAACGGAATTTATCATATTACCACATTTTCTCTTTGAGCGAAGCGCGATAAACGAAACAGATGATAATATAATGGAATTTTAGCAATGAGGTCGCTTGAAAGCTCTTTAGTGACAGAACGCGTTTCACCGCAAATTTGTTTTGTCATCTATGTACAGTGACATATGGTCATTATTTCGGTTTAATGTACAGGTAATGTGAGGCATAGCGAGTATCCATTAGCCTCATATAGGCGATAATAAAATAATAAATTCCACCGTTGGATTAGTTATAACTTTCAAACAAATTTTAATGTATCATGTCATATACAAATGAAAAATGTTGAGATGAGCAACGCATCATGATTGTCAAGAAACTACTATTGCATTTAAAATCGTTGGTTTATTATTGTTTCTTTCAAAAGTTTTGATTCCTTCAAAATTATTGATTCTTGAATCTAAATTGTAATTTTTTCGACAGAAATTTAAATTAAAATAAAGTTGATTGAAAATCATTTTTCAAATTTTTAATCCTAAAAGAATAAATAAAATCACGTAGAAGACCTAACAGAAGACATTTAATGGTGCAGATTATTTTGCATTCCCAATCCTACATTTACAATTACATTAAATGATTACTCATAAGAAATTTTAGATAATATCTTGTAAAAATGTTTATTTTGTAAATAGTAAAAATCCTGTAAATAAATACTGTAAATGGTAGAAAAATTTCAATCAATGTCTGCCTAGCGAATCATCTAACTAGTTATAACTGCATAAACATGGATTTATTTGTAATTGAATTAATGTTCTTCAGAGTGAGGGTTTGATTGACATGCTTGCGTAATAAAGACTTTTTGTAAAAAAATCCAAAAGAGAAAATGTGCATTATTGAAAAAAAATAGGTTTCAATTTTTGTATTTCTGGTACATAACTCTTAGATACTTTAATTGCTTTCCTTTAATTAACAAATATATAGACAATATTGTCTGTATACAAGTAAAACCAGTCCAAAAACCGTATTTTCAGTTACATTAGTTGAATATTCTGTTAAAGATTTCTAGTTTGATCTTGGTCTGGAAAGAAAACAAATCTGGTTATTTTAACAAACAATTTAATAAAGTAATTTTTCTTTAAAAAACAAAGATCTAAAGATGGATTTTTCCTTACATTTTCACTGTTATGTGACTTAGTTAAAACATAAAATAAAATATAATTTAGTACACACAAACTTTAGAATTTCAACAAACCTACGAATCTAAAGAGCAGAAAAAATGTAGTCTTCCTACGTAAATAACTAAAAAACATTAAAAATTGATTCAGTGAGTTTCAGTTGAATACCGACGACATTGATCCAAAGAACTTCAGAAACATTTTATTGGCAAGCATCATGGAGATTCCTTTTCAATACCTCAATATTTATTTCTGTCAATTCGTGATAAGATAAAAGTTTATTTAAATTTCCGGAAATATCTCTAAGAGAAATATCGACTTCAGTTGATAGTCATTTAAACAATAATGCTGAGTAAAAAGGTTGAGAAGTCCTGGAAGCTTTACGATGAATCTTATTATTTTCTGTTTTGTGCTTTAACTCTCCGCATTTGATATTACACGTAAATAAATAGTCACATATTAGAGAACAATTAAATGTTGAAATATATATCTAATTTTTAATTAAATGTAAACTTTCAATAAATTTATATTAGCGTATCGTGCAATACTGGTTGTAAATGTTCTGTTTCCGTATATTGTTACATTTGAACTTCTGTTTTATCGTCTTAAATGTGTTTGATGCACTCCTTTGGGAGAAATTACCTATCCACCAATAGCACACTTACGGGGTACTGTGTCTACCGAATATTGTAAATGTTACACAAGCAGAATCTTTTCTTAGTATATTATATAAAGATGGGACATTATTCAAACATGTCGTAAAGATAGAGGAGAAACTCTTAAGCAGGATAGATGACACAAGCTTTGTTATGAGTTGCAACTATGTAGTTTCAACAAGTTGAGACACTTATGTCTGCAAAGTACATTTAACTCATAACCATGTTCCCATTACTAGGTAATGAGTAGATGCGAACTTGTTAATAATGATTTATAGCCAGCAATGCAGCAAACGGTATTGTAACATATCTTACGAAGACATAAACTAGAATACAATTGAATATCGTTTTTGGATAATTATTTCGAAAATGTCGACACTCAGTTCGGCATCTCCAGACAAACCACCATCGGAAAATCTTCGATATCATAGAGACCTAAATTAGCAAAATATTTGGAATAGTTTACAATACCAGAAAACAATTATATTTAGAATTCCATTTAGAATCTACCTTGAACCGAATTATCAGGATAAAGTAAAATCATAAACACTCTAGAAAGAAATTCGAAAATACTGTTTACAATAACACAGAAAGCGAAAGGTGAATGCGCGTGTTAAACGAAGTTTCATCCGACCGAAAAGTGTTCCTTTACGGGTATGATAATCTTGACAGCGTATTTCACAGACTTCCTTCATTATCATACATATTCATGCTCCGAAGTTAATTCCGCGGCGACTCTGCCCTGAAGTAGGCTCTCAGTGATGTCCGTATAGTTAGCACACCCACTTATCAGAAAATTAAAATAGAGCATTCCTTAATTTTGTACTCATTTTAAACTAATTTTAACCCAAATTTAAAAATGTTGTACCAATGCAGAACATTAAAAAAAAACAGGGTATAAGAGTGGGTGTGCTAACTTAACGTTAAGTCAATCAAAAATTAATCAAAAATTTTGAACTGATGCACAACATCAAAATAAAAAATGTATACGTTTGCGGGGGTTCACCTACCGTAAAGTTAGCAACTCCACACATGAAAATTAATGATATCGAAAAACTCAAAATAGCATCATTTTGTACTAATATTAAA